>LOJH01021981.1:0-10987 GCA_001685095.1 Ellobius talpinus
GGGTTTCTCTGTATAACAGCTCTGGCTGTCCTGGAACTCAATTTGTAGACCAGAATGACCTCTAACTGGAAGGTACTAGGCAGGCTGCTGAGGGGAAAATGGCAGTGGTCCTGCCCAGCTGTGATCCTGTGACATCCAGTGGCAGGTATGGTACAGCCATGGCTGCAGTACTACCACAAATATGATGGTAACCAACTACTTTCTGATTGGATTTAAGACCAGGAGGTGTTGTAAGTTTGGCCAAGAGTTAGCCCGTAGATTGAAACCAATAGAATGAACCTACTACTAGTATTTTGCTAAATGAACAATGCCAATTGTCCTCTAAATTTTTATTTCTGTACCTATAGATCAGTGCAGATTTCAGACCTTACCAGAGAAATTTCAGTAGACAGGACTAATGCAGGAACTCACAACTGGTCTAAATAGAGAGCACAAGTGTCTAGAGTGCTCAGCCACATCACACTCCTCCCCCGAAGATCAGGACTGTTTTGAAAGAGAGAGCTGAAAGATTGTAAGCTGGAGGTTGGAGATGACCTGAGCAAGAGCTTGGGCTTGAAATGACAGCACGCCTGCACCCACAAGCTCACATCAGCCTCATCAGTCAGCAGTCCAGCCAGGTGCTATTGACAGCTGATGGTTTCTGGGGGGGGTAGGGGAGCGTGTAACTGGGAGGAATTAGGGGAAGCTGGGAAGAGAATATGATCAAAACACACTGCATGTATGAAATATTTTAAAGAGTGTTTTAAGATTTGTGACTTTAAATATTGCCTTTTGGTGTTTGAATTGTTTCTAAATTGATGAATTCAGAGTCTTAGCTAGATATCTAATAGTGATGTTCTGATGCTCTAATGAGGTCACCAGAGTTTTCCAAACCAGAAATGAATGAAACAAAGTACTAGAACAAACTGTTGCTGCAACCCCTGTACCTTAGGATAGAAGCCTTTGCAATAGGCTCACAGGTAAAGAGAGGTAGGGAATGCTCTTAGATCTAAGAGCAGGAAGGAAACTGCTGCTTACAGGGGATGCTCATTGGAAGCCGCCATCTGTGAGTGGTTCAATGTAATTGCATGCTCCTGCAATGCGCCAAATAGGCTGTGCTTTTTACAAGGCCACACACATTAAATTCACATTGTTTTGTAAATCTTAAATAACACAAATCTCTACGCCCCTGCCTTTTTAATGTCATTCCCTCCCTTTGTTCATGCAAAGTATGCTCATTGTTTAATCTCTATATAGAAAAAATGCTTATAATTTTTTAGGCAGTTGTAACTTTTTTGGAAAAACCTCAATAAACTAGTGTAAAAGATTGAATTAATCTACAGTGTTTAATGTTTTTAGAAAGTACAAGTAGAGACAGCTTTTGTAAATACATAGCTCAGAGGTTGGGAAATTAGGAAGAAGGCAGGTGGGTACAAAGTAAAAGACATTTTCCTGAGTATGGACATCTCTGAAAGTGCTGATTTCTCTTATGTTTGTGACACAAGGAAGAAGCCAGATGGAACAGATGGGTTTTCATGGAGAAAGAAGAGGAAGTTACAGAGAAATAAAAATATTGGTTGAGAGAGAAATTTACACTGATGTATATATGCAAGGTGCAACGAAGCCACCAAACTGGACCACTCTGAGGGTAGAAAGAAAGGCTTGTTGTAGATCCAAACTGCCAGATTATCTCTCAGTACCAGAGAACAGCAAACGGGGGGAAGAGCCTGGTCAGTTGTAAGTGGACAGGTAGTGGTGGGAGAGGCCTGTGAGCCAGAACAACCTGGGAGTATCAGAAGTGGGGTGCAAACCAGAATAACCTAGGAACTAGCACCAGGGCTTTGATCCATTACAGGCTTCTTTGAGTTCATTGGAAACCAGAGGCCCTTGCTGGAGGCAGTTGGCTGCGTGGGCATCTGGATAAAGAAGTCATGGCTTTTTTTATGACACAAAACCTGCTTCAGAAGATTCCGAGGAGTGCTGAGTTACGTTATTTCTTTTTTTTTAACTGGCTAGCCATCCATCTGTTTATTGGGTCAGAATCCAGCTTGAGCTAAGTCCAAAATGGGCTGCCATTTTTGTGGTCCCTTTCGGGGGGACTGCTTTGGACTTAACAATAAGCAGCTTCTGTAAGATGGAGGTAAACACACTTCTGAATCTCGTGAGGCTCCAGTGCTGTGATTGTGATGGTAAGGCTCTTCTAGAGCAAGCTTTCTGAACTCTAGTTCACAACAAGAAATGGTGAATAATATGTAAATATTAAGAAATAGTAATAAGCTTTTGTGCCAGTCAAGTAGCTTCTAGGGAAACCCAAATTAACATCCAGTATCTTGACATGACAGCAGCCAAACATTTGCATCAGCCACGAGTGTTTACGCTCATGTACACTTTCTGCAATAGCCATTTACCACCAGGCCTTCAATACCCAATAACTCACACAGAGAGACAGATTGAATACCTACTGTATACCAAATGCATTCGTTCAATTTCACAACTTTGTGCAGTAAGTTTTCCCACTTTAGGGGGGAATTACAAGGATCAGAGAAGCTCATTCCTGAATTTGTACTTTTAGGCAAGTAGAATGTACCTAAATGATCATTGCTGATGGTGTCTGTTTCTCTTAATTGCTGTAATTCAAAGAAATGTAGAAGAGGTGTGTGTGTGTGTGTGTGTGTGTGTGTGTGTGTGTGTGCACGCGTGCACATGTGCAGACACTAGTTGTTCTAACAAGCTGTATTAAGAACATACCATAACAATTTAGCACAATCTGTGTTCTAGAAAGGAACCTGAAGAGAAAAGCAGTGCGCTCCAAAGAAAGAAATCACTTAGTGAGTCTTTGTAGTGCTAGGGAATACAGGTTCAATGCTGGACTTTGTAAAAACTAAGGCTAAACTGAGTAGTTGTTTCACTTAATCTTTGATTTTCACTTAAGCCTTTATTTTTGTTTCTCTGGCTTCTTCCTAAAGCCTGTCAACTTTTTTGGGGGGTCTCATATCGTAGGTACCTAAACATTTTGCTAGTTTTGGTGACCTTTGCACTACAGTGTCAGCTAGTCCTTCAGAGGAGTTAGTTAATTGATAAAAACTTGTGTGTGTTCCTTTGTTCGTTACTCTTCTATTTGCCTATCCTACGTTTCTTTAAGATATGTTGGTGTCATGAATGTGTGCTAACATTTTATTTAAAAGACTTAAGTGATTGACTATAGAAGAGAATAGAAAACAGTTCTTGATGTACGTGGTTGGATTGCAGAAGTGTGGGTTTCAAGTAGGCATTGCCTACTTGAAGTCTGCCCTGGAACTCTTGTCTTACGAGCAGTGTGTAACTTTTCTGGAGACGCCCCAGCCGGCTGGATGCTAATGGATTCTCCTTGGCATAAGGGCTGTTGAGTTTGCCTTGGTGACTCAAGTTAATGGAGGAAATAGGATATATTGCAGACTGGCATTAGCACCTTATGGAATCAATATCCACAATGTCTCTTCAGCTGTTACCCTTCCTCTCAAGATAATAGAAGGTGTTTTTCAAATTAGTAAATAGTTTCATTATCAGTAGATCATCCAGAAGAAATCTCTATTTTGCATTCTCTCTACTTCTGCCCTTTGCTAGAATAAGTACATGCAGAAGTTTTTTCTTGTGCATACTAAATATCTTTAAAGCACAAATATTTTTTAGATAAAGATCTGAATCAGAGTTATGTGAAAGAGTACCATGAAACGTATCTTTCCTCAGGAAAATCAAATGCTCTGTTTATTAATATTAAATATTATTTAAGTAGTATCTCCACTAGGTCAGACCCTTTTGTGAGATGATCTGCTTGTATTTAAAGACAAAGTTCAAACTATTGTTTAAAGTAAGTTATCTGGACTAGTGGCTTTAAATGGTGGCTTCATCTAGTAACCTAACCATATGTAAGTTACTTAACCTTTCTGTGGTGATAAGTATCTGGTAGTTTGAATGACTTAATCCATTTAGCCTGCCTTGATAAGCTGTTAGTATATAGTAACACCTCAATAAATGCTCCTTCTAGGCTTTCACTAACCTTCAAAGCAACTGCAGTATTATTGTCCCATTTTAAGATGAGGAAACAGAAATGACAGATCAAATTCAAAATCACACAGGTGGTGACTGTGGCACAGGATTGAATCTGGGTTTTGTAGCCCTCAACACCCTCATATTCTCTGAGAATTAGTATTTTTCTTCTAAAAGATTTATCTATTTAAAATGCACTGGTTTTGCCTATATATTCTCTGTGTGAGTGAGGCTATTGGATCCCCTTGAACTAGAGTTACAGACAGTCATGAGCTGCCATGTGGGTGCTGGGAATTGAACCTGGGTCCTCTGAAAGAGCAGCCAGTGCTCTTAACCAACCAGTCATCTCTGCAGCTCTGAAGTTTTTCTCCCCATTTGTTTCTGAGGCTGTTAAAGTGGATGTGGCTTGTGATGTGGTGGTTCAGATGCACACTTGTTACATGTACATCCCTTCAGAAAATGAAGTGGCTGCACTCTGCCAGGGAGTAGTGCTGTGAAATGTGCCCATAGAGTCAGAAGTGACATGCCTTTCTAAATATAGTTAGAAAGATCTGAAATAATATTAAACCTTTCTACAAGTATGCATGACTCTGATCTCCCAAAGAGAGAGAGGCACCTTGTGGGATTTCATCCAGTAGTCTGTCTACTTGTGTCTGAAGGGGAACTCATTACCCTTTGTGTTTGAAAGGGCAATGTATTTATGTATGAAATACAGGAGCAATAAAGAAAGCATTTAAGTCTTTCTGTACTTGTTTACACTGGAGAACCAGCCATCTTTGATAGGCGGAATCTGACAATTCTTGAAGCAGTGCTAGTAGAATGCTATTGAGTCACTAAAACCCTTGAAGACGACACTGCCTCTTATCAACGCCACCTCTTCTGCTGTACCATCATTATATCTTGTCTGGGCATGCTCTTCCTTCAGCACTTGGTTCTTCCCCTCACAGTATTCATACCTCCATGGTACTCACTCCCAGGCAAGTCTCTTCCACTCATAACTCCAGTAGCCTTTTCTTTGCCGGTGACTTCCAAAAAGCTAAATTCCCTGTTTAGATTTTAGCCAGGTGCCACTTTTCTCACTAACCACTGGACACATAATTTGACTGTCCCAGATAACCTGGGTGCACAGTCCCTGCCCTGCTGCATGAGTTCCCTTTTTCTCAGCTCAAATGTGTTTCTTCCACCCTGTCTGTTCCACATACACCAGGCAAAGCAATGTCAAGTATGAATCTGGTAATGATAGTTACTCTTCTCTTTAAATTGCTTGGAGCCTATCTGGAGTCCTTAGTAGAAAGCCTGTTTTCTCAACATGAATTACAAAGCTTCTGTGCTTGGTCCCCCCACATCCCTACATTGTCCAGCTCGCAGTCTCTTCCCCCATTCCCTGCATTTTCCTCCTCTCCCTTTCTCCCAGGACACATGTTAGGCTCTGACTATATTGAATTTCTTGCAGTTTATGTATCTTTTCTCCAGACCTATGTCTCCTCTACTCCCATCACCTTAATATTCATCACAGCTTTGTCCATGTATTTGCAAATGTGATTATTGGCCTTTTCCATAGACTGTTACTGTCTTAAGATCAGATATTAGCCTCCTATCAAATATATGGTTTAAACATGAATTCTGCCCTCCATATATGCAGGTTACTCATCTGTGGATTACACCATAGGTAAAAAGCATTTTAAAAGTTGAACCTGTATTGAACAACAACAACAAAACCGGCTTAGCAAAACTATGTAACACTGACATTGCATTAGATATAAGTAATCTAGCGAGGTTTTAAAGATCATGTATGGCTAGGCATGTGGCTGAATTGTAGAGTGTATATATAGTATACATGAAACCTTGGAGTTACTACAACACTGGAACAAATAAAATATAAAGGTTTCAGCAAATGCTACATGATTTTACATGAGAGTTCAATATGCGTGGATCATCATACCTGCTGATGTCAAAGGACAGCCATATTTCCATATTCTGCAGTGCTGTGTGTGTGTACATGCATGCATGTGTTTATACACACATCTAAGTATCCTTTCTGTTGCTCTTCTCTTCATTCCCTTGAGGCAGGGTCTTTCATGGAACCTGGGGTTATACCTGTGTCAATAAACTCCAGAGATCCTCCTGTCTCAGTCCACTGCAAGGGCAGGTATGGACATGCCAACTTTTGATGTGGGTGCTGGGATCACAATGCAGCAAATGCTTTCATCCACTGAATCATCTCTGTGGCCCCCACACTGTCCTCTCATGTTTTGGTGTTTGCAAACCTTTTCATTTGATGTAGTCCCCACCCCTGCTTTAGTCACTGCTACTACTAATGTTGAGAGATTTTTCCAGGAGCAGGTTTAATAAAGGATAGTAAGTTCTGGAAGACACTAGTACCCTTACACTATCCAAGACTGTATATATAAAAGCATACAAGCCACTTTATCATATGTTCCGCATATGATTGCAGAGTTACAGTGCTCCAGCATTAGCCTCCATTTGGGGGAGAGGAGTCCAACATTTCCTAAATGATTAAGCAAACATTCAACATCGAGTACATGCCATGTCTCTGTCTTGACCTCTCAAAAAAAGCGTTTATTCATGCAGGTAAGATTCTTGGGTGAACTTAAGTGGAATAATGCAAGGGGAGAGAGATCCAGTGCGCTGCTGTCCCCTAAACAGAGGTTAAACGTTCTAGAACCTTCACAGGTTCTTCAGCTTCAGAACCCCTGTGCACGAGTCCTGGATGTGTGTTTATAAGGTCTTTGGGAGCTTTCTGTAATGTGAACTTATGGTTTGGAATTGTAGGTCTGAAGGGTATGTGTATGATAGAGTTGGGACTTGAAGGGAGGAAAGGAAAGGAAGAGAACATTTAATAGATGCTTCCCAATTGCCCTCTAAGTCACTGTACCAGTTTATAGGCTCACTAGCACTTACTGAGAACTTTTACTTTGTCTCCCTTGTCCATGCAGTATTATCAAGTATAAATAGCTCCTTTGATTTTTTTATTTAATATTGAAGTTAAACATTTTTATACTTCCACTGGTTATTATATTCTGTCACCTGTTTATATCCTGTGACCATTTTGAAAATAAAATTTTGAATGTATTTTTTTGATGATTTACAAACATTTGTAACATTTGTATCAGATCTTGATCCTAGCATGACATTTGATTACAAAGGAGACTTTCATGTTTTGAACTCTTAAATCTACTATGAAATTCCCTCCAATTACAGAACTAGTGATCCTGTGTATAAGCTGATAACAATAAATGGAGATGTTTTACATGGTTAAAAATTAGAGAAGTAGGTGTAGGTAAAATATTTGTGAGGTAAAAATGTTCTTTATTATGGGAGAAACTGTTGCTGTTCTGGAAACCCAAGAAAGTTCTTAAATCTGATAATGAGTTCCCTTGTCAGGTTTACAAAATTCTCTGTGAATAGAAATTAGTTCTTATTCCAGCACAAATAGTGTATGTCACAAATACTTTGCTTTTATTTTTCATAAATATAAATGCTTTATACCAATGGTTCTTGTAATGATTAACTTTAATATTAACTTGACAACAACCGAGACTCGCCCAGGAAGGGCACCCCAGTGAGAGATCTATAGTTTAGTCCACCCGTGGACATATCTGTAGGGAACTGTTTTGAGTTAATTGATGTAGGAAGACTATGCCTAGCGAGTGGTACTCTAGGCGGGGGTCCTAAGCTGTGGAGTGGAAACAGCTGAACACAAGAAAGCATGGAAAGGTTAGTGCGTTCATTTCTTTCCATCCCTGTGTGCTGGGATCACTGCTTCAAGCTCTTGCTGCTTAGTTTCTCTGCACTGAGCTGTAAGCCAAAGAAACCATTCTCTCCCCTAAAGCTGCTTTTTTGTTAGGGTGTTTTATCACAGGAACAGATATGAAACCATAACAGCTCTGTACCTAAACTGTGTTTTGAGTTGATAGGAAATCAATGCTTTTGAGGTACTTCTGAATTTACCACATAGCCTAATGTTGTGGAATATTTTTAGTGGAGGCTAGTACATTATTTTGTTTTTAGAGGTTAGTACTTACAATTATGACATATACTGAGTACAATAACAATATATTTTAAATATACATGAATTTAGACTTCCTATAGACATTGGTTTTCTTAGAAAAGGACATTTTCTGGGTCAGAAGTTATAAATTAGCCTTCTGATGTATACATCCCACGGATGTTTCCCTTAACAGTTTCTGAAGTAATTTGATTGTAAATCTGTAAAGTATTTGGATCTTGAATGCTAGTGCTAAAAAATAGAAATGTTTCTTTTGAAAAGAAGATATAGTTTGCCGTAATGCACCACAGATTGTAACCACACATTGCCTGCTATTTTCTGGCAGTCAGTAGTCTCTAGTTCATCACTGCTCTGCCACGAAGCTGAACTTAGGTGTATATTGCTCCTCCCTTATTTGTGGGCAAATAAAAATTTAACAATGTGCATGTAAAGACATTCCTTAATATTTCATTAATAAATTAAAGACATCATGAAGCTTTTTGATTTATTGTGCCTTTTTCCTGGTATATCAATTTCTTTAGGAGGTGATAAGAAACACTAGAAAAAGCCAACATCCTAAAGATCTTAATTTTCTTCTTCACAACTAAGCTAGTGGAAAAGAAAGTAACTTCAAAGTTATACTTCCTGGAGTTCCACAATTTTACTCTGTAATTTCTTCAGGTCTTTCTGTACTTTATATTTCTCTAAATCCATTTTTGTTTTCTGTATTTGTTGGAGAGAGCTGATGGAGTCATGAATTGATTTGAATCCTAAAAGAAAAGAGAATAGATATACTAAAACAATTCATTGGATCTCGCCAACCCCCAAATTTGCCCTCAGCAGTCCTTCCACAATTGTTCATCATTTAACTCAAAGCACATGAAATTCTATTAGGACAAATCTAAAAATTTACAAAGATGAATTAGTTCATAACAGCTTAGCTGGAATCTGGATTTATTGTGAAAACTGGTTTCTTTCCCTTCTGTAAAATTACATTTGCATGACTGTCTAAGATAATTTATATATTGATACAAATTTAAAATTATATTTGTCATATTGTATATGTTCTTCTATTTACAATACTTTTGTATTTTGATACAAATGTAAAATTGTTTCTGTCATATTGTATGTATGTTTCTACTTCTGTTTAAGATATTTAGTATATTGATGCAAATTAAGGGATTTTGTCATATTGTACTATACATTTCTACTTCTGCTATAGAAATTTCTATATATTGTCACAATTTTAAGTAACACATAAGACAGATGACTCTCCTCCATCAATTGTCCTTATGCTATTCATCTGTTTACAGATTGTTTATTTTTACAATGTAAAGCTTTAGTCTTTAAGCTATATAGGGTATTAAGAATTATAGTTTAGTGGTCACTCATGTTTGTCATACTTTTATTAGGTTTTCTAGATGTACAAGGATATATTCATAGTGATAGGTAATCTTCAAACATTTCAAAGACCTACAAAATATAACATTTAAATGTTTTAATAACTTAGAATTCTGTTGATGTGAGACACTACTGCTCCTGGCAGCACCAATCTATTCCCAAGAGGATGCTGGGCACCAAAGACACTCCATGTGGAGCTTGTTTACTTCTTGGCAAAACTGGCCAAAGAACTGCCCTTGACTTGACTGCTGACAGTAAGCATGCTCTTCAAACCAGTCAAGCAGGACACAAGGAAACCCGACTGCTGAACCTTGCCAAGACAGAGTAGGACAGTCTTTCTAATTTTCCTGCTTCTCAAAATGGCCTGTTAGATATTCTAGGTCCTTGCCATAACATTGCAGAAAGACATTGGTTGACAGACCAGGCAGCTAGTTGTTTTTGTCAGTTCTTGCATCTTTTGGAAGTTGCTTGCTTGCAATTCCTGCTTGCTCAGGTAATATTATTTTCCTTCTTAGGTAATATTATTTTCCTTCTCAGGTTTTTGATGGGGTTGAATAATAGATAGTTGCAGTCACAATCCTCTTATATCTTAGCTAGGGCATAAGACTTAGACTCTCCAGGATAGGACATCTGTTTTTTGCTAATTACTATGGCCTGGATATTTAGAATGTGTTTCTTGCTTATGTTGTTCTTGGTTTTGGTTTCATTTTTGCTTGTATTATTACCTTTCTTCTACACAATGCTTGGTAGTTTCTGTTATTGTAGATTGTTTCATGTTAGGATAAAAACCTTCTTATTTAGATAAAAGGAGGAAGTGTTATAGGATTTTGATCCTGAAGCATGATTAATTAAAAACTCAGAGAAAGAAATTGGGGTTCAACCTGAAGATCTGAAAAGCAAAATAGCCAGCCACTGGCTCTTACCTCAACCTCAGTCTGGAATGGCGATCATGCCTCCAGGAGTCTCAGAATGAGACGGTGCCTGAGAGACTGTCTCCTCCTGTTTTATAAACCTCTCTAGGGCTGGAAAAGGTGTGCACCACTGGGATAAAAACCATGGGTCACCCAGTTTCTATGGCAACTAAAGTGACTACTGGGATTAAAGGTATGTGTTACCACTGCCTGCTGTAAGACTGATCAGTGGGGCTGTTTTACTCCCTAATCTTCAGGCAAGCTTTATTTATTAAAATACGTTTCCCCTTTTTGTCTAAAACAAAAAGGAAGACTATAACTAATATAAGAAAAACTATATACAATAAGCACAATAACTATATAATCGATATAGGCAATGAATATAGCAACAATGTCTAGTCCATTTGCATTTGACAAATTCAGAGAAAATACTCCATATCTATCCTATCTTGGTGAGTCCAAAGTTTTGAACCTAATTTACTTTCTATCATAACTTGCATTACCATCCAAACCTATCTTTTGATATCTTTCAACCTTACATACTTTACCTTTCTTTAGTGAATTTCTTTTCTGTCTCTCATAAACAAGGGAGACTATAACTATCTAGTCTTTAACTACCTCAGAGACCCAAGAAGGAAATAATATTAACTGAGTAAGCAGG
>LOJH01021983.1:349-14414 GCA_001685095.1 Ellobius talpinus
ACAACGTCCACTTTGCCAGAAATGAAGGCAGCCCTGGTAACCAGGTGTCCAATATGGCCAAATCCGTTCACTCTGACCTTCACCATCGTGTCTCTGGAACGAGGCTGGCACTGCACAAAAAGAAGCGGCTGTCTCTAGTACAGGGAGGAGCAGAGAGCGAGCACCCACATTTGTAAAAGAAACATTACTAAAGCCTAAATCACATATTGACTCTCACACACTGATAGTGGAAGATTTCAATACTCTACTCTCGCCAATAGACAGGTCATGTGGGCAAAAACTAAGAAGAGAAATGCTGGAGCTACCAGACATTATAAACCAAAAGGATGAATCTAACAGATATTTACAGAACATTTCAACAAAATATAAATGAACATATATTTTTCTCAGCAACTCATGGAAATTTCTCCCAAATTGAACACAAACTCAGTCTCAAACCAAGTCTCAGCATATACAAGAAAATGAAACACCATTCTGCATCCTATCTGAACACCAGCTCTGATTAAAACTGGGTATTAACAATAACAGAAACAGCAGAAAGCCTACAAACTCATGGAAAATGAACAGCTGGCTATAAAATAAAAAATAGGTCAAGACAGGATTTCAGAAAAAAAATAAATATTTTTATAGAATTGAATAAAAATGAATATATAAAATACCCAGAATTAAGGGACACAATGATGGCAGTTCTAAGAGGCAAGACCATAGCACTAATTGCCTACATAAATAAGATGGATAGATCTCATAATAGCAATTTAACAACACGCCTGAAAGCTCTAGACCATAAAGAAGAAACCACACCCAAAAGGAGTAAATGGCAAGAAATAAACTCTGGGCTAAAGTCAATAAAATAGAAACAACAACAGCAACAACAACAACTAAAATTCACAAAGAATCAATGAAATGAAGAGGTGATTCTTTGAAAAAAATCAGTAAGATTGACCAACCCTTATCAAAATTGGCTAAAAAGCATGGAGAGAATTGCCAAGTTAACAAAATTAGAAAAAGGGGGAGGGCATGATAACAGATACAAATGGAATCCAGAGAATCTTAAGGACATATTTTAAAAACCTGTACTCCACTGAATAGGAGAATCTCCATGAAATAGTTTTTCTTGATACATATAATTTATAATGTTAAGTCAAGATCATATTATCAATTCTAACAGACTTAGAACCACAAGGGAAATAGAGGCATTAAGTCACTCAAACAAAAGAGAGAAAGAGAGAGAGAGAGAGAGAGAGAGAGAGAGAGAGAGAGTCTCAAAGAAGAGTTAATGGCAACAGTCCTCAAATTATTCCACAAAATAGAAACAGAAGGAATATTGCCCAATTGATTTTGGGAGGTCATAGTTGCCTACGACACCCAAACCCCATAAAGACCCAACAAAGAAAGAGAATTACAGACAGATTTCCCTTAAAAACATAGGTGCAAATATTTTCAATAAAATTCTTACAAACTGAATCAGATAACATATCAAAGAAATAATCGACCATGATCAAGTAGGCTTCATCCAAGCAATGCAGGGATGGTTCAAAATATGAAAAATCACCATGAAAACAAACTGAAAGACAAAGACCACATGATCATCTCATCAGATGGAGAAAAGACCCTTGACAAAATCCAACACCCCTTCATGATTCAAGTCCTGGAGAGATTAGGGGTACAAGGGACATATGTAAATATGATAAAGACAGTTTACATCAATTACATAGCCACCATTAACTTAAAGGGAGAGAAACTCAATTAAATTCCACTAAAATCAGGAACAAAACAAGGCTGTCCACTCTCTTGATATATATTCAATACAGTACTTGAAATCTTAGCTAGACAATAAGAAAACTGGAGGAGATCAAGGGGACAAGAACTTAAAAGGCACTGGGTAGTGGTGGTGCACACCTTTAATACTAGCACTTGGGAGACAGATGTATGAGGGTCTCTATGAGTTCAAAGCCAGTTTGGTCTCCAATGAGAGTTCTAGGACAGTCAGAGCAACACAGAAAAAAAACCTGTACTTTCAAAAAATCAAAACAAACAAACAAGCATATATATATATAATTTGAAAAGAAAAAAGTCAATCTATCTTTATTTGCAGATAATATGATAATACATAAGTGCCCTAAAAATTTCATCAGGAAACTTCCACACCCAATAAACACTTTCAACTATTAACTTGATAAAAGATTAACTCATAAAACATCAGCAGCCCTCATATATACAAATGACAAGTGAGCTAAGAAAGAAATCAGGAAAACAACACTTTCATAATAGCCTCAAATAGTATAAACTATCTTTGAATAACTCTAACCAAGCAAGTGAAAGACTTGTATAATAAAAACATCAAGTCATTGAAGAAGATATCAGAATCTGAAAAGATCTCCCATGCTCAACAATTGGTAGGATTAATATGGCCATCCTACCAAAAGAAATCTACAAATTCAACACAATCCCCATCAAAATTCCAACACAATTCCTTATAGATATTGAAAGAAAAAAATTCAGTTTCTTATGAAAACACACACACACACACAAATGAGGATAGCTGAAACAATACTGAATAATCGAAGATCTTCTAGAGGTATCACTATCCATAATTTCAATTTATACTACAGAGCTATAATAATAAAAACAGCATGGTATTGAAACAAAAACAGACACATTAATCAATGGAATCAAATTAAAGTCACAGACATAAATTCACACACCTATGGACACATGATGTTTGATAAAGAAATCAGAAATATACATTGGAATAAGACAGCATATTCAACAAATTGTTGCTTTTTATTGCTTATCTTTAATGCTAAATTGTACTATTTACCAATAAATGCTCCAGAGTCAGATATTGGGGAGAAAACCTGCTAGATCATAGATGCCAAGAAGCAACTGACTAACCTTCCTTTTTAGCTGGAGACCCAGCAAGAGAGCCTCTCTTCAGCTGTCCCAAACCAAAAAGACCATGAAATTTCAAGTCCCTCCCTACTCTTTCCTGTGTGTTTCTCTATCCATCTTCCTGCCTCCTCTGAACTCTCTATAGCTAATTCTTGTCAATTAGTTGCTGGCTCTGCCCCTTAATCCAAGGTCGATTTTAATAACAGTCTCCGGGCTTCACAGTATGAACAAATGGTGATGGTCCAGCTGAATGTCTGCATGTAGAAGAATGCAAACAGATTTGTATTTATCACCCTGCACAAAACTCAAGTCCTAGTCAATCAAAGCCTTCAACATAAAACCAGTTACACTGAACATGATAGAAGAGAAAGTGAATAGTCTACCCCAAGGTCCAGCTGTACCACTCTTGGGCATAAACCCAAAGGATACTTCATCCTACCACAGAAGCACTTGCTCAATCATATTCATTGCTGCTATGTTTATAATAGTCAGAAATTATAAATAGCCTAGATGTCCCTCAACAGAAGAATGGATAAGGAAAATGTGGTATATTTACACAATGGAATATTACTTAGATATCAAAAAATAAACCATGAAATTTACAGGTGAATGGATGGAATGAGAAAAAATCATCTTAAGTGAGATATCCTTGGCCCAGAAAGACAATTATGGTATATATTCACTAATATGTAGATATTAGCTGTTAAGTCAATGATAAGCAAGCTACAATCCATAGAACCACAGAGGGTAGGTATAAAGTAGTGGACTTGAGGGTAAGATTGATCTCATCTCATCAGGAAAAGGAAATAGAATAGATAGTTATGGATGGATGGGGGAGGTGCTGGAATAGAATGATCAAGGGGGGGAAAGAAGAAGAAGAGAGAGGGAATATGGAAAGAGACAGCTAACATTAAGGGACATTTGAGAGGTAGTATGGAAACCTAATAAAGTATAAACCTCCTAAAATATATACATACATGAAGGCAATCTAAATGAAATTACCCAATAATGAAGGAGACAGTCTTAACTAGCTATCTCTTGTTACCAAATTAAGCTTACAGAGCAATATTGGGTTATATATTAAGCGATTGGCCAAAGAGGTCCCATAGGAATCCCCAAACAGTTCAGACTATTGTCAAGAATATAGGGCACTCTCCACAAACTGACAGCAAGGCTCCGTTGCTGAAGACAACACTTACACAACTCACTGAACATGAAGATGTTGAGCTGGTGCCTACATAGAGCCTTCACTCCTAAGTTCTAGTGTCTTTGGTATAGGAAGGTACTCTGCAAGCAACCAAAAGAGAATGTAAACACCAAGCCAACCACAAATCCTTTGATTGACAGTGGTGCCCTGACTGCAAGGTATGCTAGGGTAATGGTGGCACAGAGCTTGTGGGAGTAATTAACCAACACCTGACTTGACTTAAGGCCCTCTCCATGGGATGGAACTTATACCCAACACTGCTTTGGTGACCAAGAACCAAAGATTAGATAGCCCAGGGTCCTGGGATAAAAATCACAAAATACAGGTTAAAAAATCAATAAATAAAACAAAGCAAATATAAAATTACTCCTAATGACTTGTTGCTATTCTCCCAGACTGTGCCTTGCTCATCAGAGAAGTTACCTCTTGCAGCAGATGGGAACAAATGCAGAGACCTACAGCCAGACATTATGCTGAGAGATATGCCTTGGAACACACAGCCTTAAATAGGATTTATCTATTAAATTGTGCTCCTCAGGGCGCAGGGAATGCCACAGAAGAGAAGGTGAAAATAGTGTTCGAGCAAAAAGGGATAGAGGACACAAAAAATAATTTATTTAAAGGTTTGATTGATTTAAAGGTTCAATGCAAGCAAAGGTCATATGAACTCACAGAGACTGGGGCAGCAAGCACAGGGCCTGGACAGGTCTGTATTAGGTCCTCTGTATAAATATTATGGCTTCCAGTTTAGCGTTTTTATGAGATTCCTTAGTGTGAATGATTGAGTTTCTGGTTCTAATGCCTTCTCTTGGGTTCTTTTCCTTCTGTTTATTTATCTTGTCCAACTCTGAAACGATAGTTTTTGTTTTATCCTATTGCATTTTATGTTGTTTATATTTTATTATTATCTTTGAGAACACTCTGCTTTCTAATGAGAACCAGAAAGAGTGTGAATACAAATGTGGGGTGGGTACAGTGGGAACAAACTGGTAGGAGGAGAGGAAGTTCCTGGGAAGCCATGATCAGGATACATTATGTGAGAAAATAACCTATTTTCAATAAAAGGAGAAAAAAGAAGTATGCCATGATTACTAGGTCTAATATCCTTTCAAATAAAATTGGGTATACAGGAACTTGGGAGACTGCGAGATAGATAAATGCTTATGGCAAAACCCTGGGGACCAGAGTTAACCCAAGCAAATGCAGAAAATTTAGGCAAGAGAGGTGTCCTGCCTGTAATCCCAGTACTAGGGAGTCAGAGATCAGAGGTTCCAAGATGAACAGACTAGCTAAATTAAATGTAGTTAAACTCTAGATTTAGCCAAGGACCCTGCCTCAATAAATAAAGTGGGCAGTGATCAAGGAAGACACTAGATATTAATTTCTGATCTACATATGCATCCACATGTGCCTACACAAGTGAACACACACACATGTGCACACACATACTAATAATTAACTACACTGAGGAATATAAATGCAATACATGAATATTTTAGAACATTCAAATACTTTAGGGTACAAAAAACACTCTGGGACCCAATTAACATAATCCAAAAAATCCTTCACAGGCATGCCCAGATGTTTGTCTCCGAGGTGATGCTTGATTCTATCAAGTTGACAGTCAATATAACCCATCACAAAATCTATGGTCACATCTGTCTGTCCTTACACAGACACTGAAAACCCACACTCACTACTGGGGAGCTAAAACATGTACACAAAAGGGCAGACAAGGATTCCCTTAGCAACTTCTGTCACTGTCAGCCTAGGGCTATCCATACTTCATTTAAATGTATCTATACATAAAAAGGAAGTAAATTCTAAATATTTTTATGTGAACTCTTTTTCCCGTTTCACTTCAGTATGTATCAGGGCACACTAGTATTCCAAGACTCATTCATCTATAATCACAGAGACTTTTAAATGTCAGTATGTGAACTCTGCATATGAGTATCAATTTGATTCTGTTTAATAGGTGTATTTTTTCAAAATATGGTTTCAAACTGATCCAAATATTTTATTATCTACAAAGACATTAGTTTATTCACAAGTTCTGACCATTTCAAACAACATACAATTCATATTCTTACAAATTTTTACATATGCACAAAGATTTCTGCATAATACATTCCTACAAATGAAACCATGGGTTGAAGAGTTCTTTGACAAGCATATTGTAATTAGAATCTGACTGCTCCTTGGAAGCCCATGTTGAGAGGGCTTTATCTCAGCCTGTGTTGCTATTGACAGTGGTGGGACCATTAAGCTTGCCATACAGCAAGTTAGGAAGAAGGTAGGCCACTAGGATTTGTTAGCAAGAAGGGAGATAAATAGGACTTTGGAGTCTTCTCTATTTTTCGTCCCCTAGCTTCCATGAGGTGAGCAAGCCCTATTATGCAGGACTACCTCTTCACATACCCCAAGTAATATTGTCAACTGAAAGTGAACTTGAACCTCTAAAAACTGTGAGCAGAAATAAATCTTTCCTCTTTTTTGAGATTTCTTGGGCTTGCTTCAACAAAAATCTGACTTACACTATATCTTCTCTCTTACGTGTGAAAGCTAAAGAGAGGTGATTTGAATGTAGTATTAGTACAGTGGTTATGGAGATTAGAATAGTAAAGGAAGGGTGTATAAAAGACAAAATTGAATTTGATTATTACATGCTGTGTATATGTTTTGAACCATCACAATGAATTACGTTACTATGTATAATTACTCATATAATTTTAAGTGTTTTTTGTTGATTCATACTTTCATTGTTTAAGTTAGCATACAAAAGCTTCATTAAGGTATTTTAAGCATAATTGTCTGTTGTTGATCTTCCTCCCCACAAGCGTCTTCATCTCCCTGACCCTCCTTCCTTACCCTTCTACCCCAATAGTTCCTTTCAACTTTGATGTCACGTGTCCTGTGGTCCTTCCTCATTTCCTTGACACCTTTTTCTCTTTTAATATTCCTCTTTCTAGTTTCATGAGGTTCTCTCTCTTTCTCTCTCTCTCTCTCTCATCCAGTGATACCCATGTATATGCTTTGAAAGCTAGTACCCACATGTGGAAAAGAATATGCAGCAAATACCCATAAAACTTGAAAGCCACTATAGAGTTCTGTGCACGTATATGTTCATTGCTGCTCTATTCGCAGGAGCAAGGAAATGGAATCACCTTAGATTGTGCATCAACCAATGAATGGCCCATAAAAAATGTGCTATGTATATACAATATACTTTCATTCAGTCATAAGAAAATGAAACTTGGAAATTTTCAGGATAATGGATAGATCTGAAACTGTTATTTTAAGTGAGGTAACCTAATCTCAGAAAAAGCACTTTTTACTTGACATGTTTATGCAACTTTCTAGTACAAAAAATCCACCAATGTTAATAGGTAACTATATTTACACATCAACTTGAAATATACATTCATATTTAAGAGAATACAATTTCAAAATTATTGATTCTTTCAGCAATTTGCATCATGTCATCTAAATACACTGCAGTATTGTGTAATATTTTTGTGACTAGCTGGAGGATCAGTAAGATTTGTTTTGCTGAGAAGTGTACAATTTTTTAATTCCTAAATTTAAGGATTTATTGATAATTTTGTTGTATATAACAAAGGCCTAAAAACTTTGTGTTTATCTTGTCAGTCTCTACATTTTGAACAGTTTAGCCAATTCTGTAATTTGCTTTAATTGTTCGATTATGGACCCAACAGCCTTTTAAGAAATGGTATGTGAGACGTTATGGTTTAGAACCTAAATGTGCCCCCCAAACGCAGGTGTTGAAGGCTTGCTCCCCGGGTGTTGGTGCTGTAGAGAAGTGGCAGACATTTTAGGTTCGTGAGCAAAGATGAAGGAAGTTCACCTTCCTAGACATGTTTCTGGGGATGCGTTGATACTGAGTCACTGCCCCACTCCTCGGCCTCTTTCTTCCTTTTCAGCTTCCACGAGTGGAGCAGGTTCCCTCCTGGACCTATCTCCCACCACAGGCCTGAGAAAAAAACGGCCAAGTGGCCGTGGCCAGACGTCATAAGTCAGAATCAACCTTCCTACTTTAAGATGGTGTTCTCAGTGATTTTGTCACAGTGCCTGAAACTCAACCATACATAGACTGGGGACTATTTTATTAAAATTTTATTTTGAAGTAATTGTAGATGCATATGCAATTGCAATAAACTGTACAAGAAAATGTCTTATTTCCATGTTCCCTAGTGAGAATATAATGTAAAATACAGAATAACACCAAGACCAGCATAATGACACTTGCTCAGTCCAAATGCAGAGATCATTGCCACCACCATAAGAATATCCATGTTGCTCACTTAGAGCCCTACTCACTTTGCTCATTCCTCCCTATAACTCTCAACACCTAAAAATCAAAAGTCTGTATCCTGTTTTTATCACTTTGCCACTATTACATTAATAGACTCACATATTAAATAAACTTTTAGTTTTTCCATTCATATATTTATTTGGAGGATTTGTGTGTATGGTTGTGCACATCAAACATCCATATTCTGTTTAATAATACTATATTATATGGGTACACTTTTATCCATTTCTATTACAATGTTTCATAATTTTGGCTATGAGAAGCTCAGCTGTCATACTCAACATATTTGGATCTAGATTTGGCG
This sequence comes from Ellobius talpinus, assembly GCA_001685095.1. Taxonomy (NCBI): domain Eukaryota; kingdom Metazoa; phylum Chordata; class Mammalia; order Rodentia; family Cricetidae; genus Ellobius; species Ellobius talpinus. Next base: position 9,089 of record LOJH01021983.1, read on the forward strand.
GGGAGAGCAAAAGAGAAAAGGAGTGCAGCCTGGAACAGAATACTAATGAAGGTGAACTAGCGGAAAGAGTTGTGAGAGGATAATGGGGTGAATATGGCTGAAGAGTACATCAGAGTTAAATGAAAATATCATCATGAAACATCACTTTTTACAATGAACATATACTAATAAAAATGACATGTATTAAAGTTTTTAATGTGTATTTTATGTATGTCTATATATTTTCACCACATGTGTGCCTGCTGTCTATAGAGGCCAAAAGAGGACATTAGATCCTCTGGAATTGAAGCTACAGATGGTAGTGTGCTCATCACTCTTTTTGCACTATTGTGTGGTATAAGATACCCTGTGTTCACTCATACAAACCTGGGATAAACCATTCCTTCAGGAATACCTGGTTCTTTTTTCTTTTTTCTTTAGTTTTATTTCATATGCATTGATGTTTTGTCTGCATTTATATCTGTGTGAAGGTTTCAGATCCTCTAGAACTAGAGCTACAGGTAGTTGTGAGCTGCCCTGTGTGTTCTGGAAATAGAACCTAGGACCTCTGGAAGAGCAACCAGTGCTCTTAGCCATTTGAGCCTTCTCTCCAGCTCACCTAGTTCTTCTGGTAAGGAAGGATATTTAGACACAACAATCTGGGTACCACCTGTGTTCATTGCTACTTGGGTGTTGCTATTTCCAGTTTCTCACGGTGAACAGAGTAAGGATATAAATGTGTTGCAAACACCTTAGCATAAGTAAAATCTCCAGATATTGCTGAAAGTCATTAGATTACACAGTACCTGCAACTCCATTCTAATATTCAAGCTTTCTCCACTTTTAATCTGTGATTTATATCTTCATCTGGGAGGAAAAAATGGCTTTCATGATTTTCAATAAAAGCAATTCTTTTCTTAATACCTGTATTACCCCTCCCCCATATAAAAATCATCTGGTCCTGCCAAGTGATTGCTCTGCTCAGCACCTGAATCAGGTCCACATGTCCTCAAGGTCACCTGCCCAATTTAGCTCTGCTCATTGCATGATTCTGCCTGATGGCTATTTAATTTAAATATTAAAGAAATAAAGAGGCCCAGATTATTTTCAAAATCCCATATTTCCATTGATCACAGTCTGGGATTGTTATGTAAAATAAAATAAAAGGTTGTTTTAAAAAATAATAAGAGAATTTCAAACACTGAGATATTACTTGCCTCTTCAAGTATGTTGGTAATGTTTTTGAATGCTTTTTTTTAATCTTCTTTTGCTGGGGCCAGGAGTGCTCAGGATTGACTACAGATCTTGTGTATAAAAGGCAAGTGCTTTCCGACTCAGCTACATCCCTAGCACTACTTCATTGTGGAATAATTTTATTTCCTTATAAACTAATTGAAAAGAAGACACAACAAGGTAGAAATGAAAATTAAATCTACTAATAACCTAAAGCATATTAAATGCATTTAAAGATTATTTTAAGGTAAATCAATACAAATGTATTAACTTTGGCTTTGGAAAACTGTATTCAAATGATCATCTTACCTTATATGTGGTTCTCTAATTGTTTCAGGATTATAAAGATTAATATAAATTTAGAAACAAGAAAAACCTTTATCACTTCAAGAACTGAAAGGAAATCTCTGACAAGAGTTGCTCCAAAAACATACTGGCTTATCATTAACCTGAAGACTTTCTAAGTATCATGCTGGTATTTTTAAGACTTCTCCCCTGGAAGCATTTTACTAAAAATTACATTTTTACATTAATCTTTCAGAATTATGTGGGCATAGAGCTCACCTCTTGAGTTTAGCAAGCGGTAACTTGTATCCTTCTGTACCCTTTATAGCCACATGCTAACCACAGCCATCACCATGTGATGTGGGATTCCCCTCTGCATGCTGTGAATACCACTGGATAATAAAGAAACTGCTTTGAGCCTATAGCAGAACAGGGCAGAACAGAGTTAGATGGGGCAAACTAAACTGAATGCTGGGAGAAAGAAGGAGGAGTCTGAGAGAAGCCATGTAACCCCACCAGAGACAGATGCCAAAACTTTACCCAGTAAGCCACAGCCTCATAGCAATACACAGATTAATGGAGATGGGTTAATTTGAGATATGAGTTAGCTAGAAATACGCTTTAGCTATTGGCCAAACATATTGCAAATAATATGGTTCCTGTGTGATTATTTCAGGGCTGAGCAACTGGGAACAAGCTGGCTCTCACAACAACCATGCATTCATCTCCACAGACAGGATAGCTTCCTAATAAGAGCAGGGTATGCTTTTACGACTATAAAGGATATTAACAAAGAAAAGTCATGAGCTTGGGAAGGATGGAAGCAGACTGAAGTTTGAGCTTCCATAAGTGTAGGTACCAGAGATGAGCAAGCAATACTACAGCGTAATGTACAAAGATGGGTCTGGGGATGCCCAAGATCTGGTCGTGAGTCCAACTCTCCCTGTGTGCAGCAAATTAGTTCATACAGATTTAGGCCATATGAGTAGTGAGACACTGAACTATAAGCATGATGAGAGAGTGACTCCAGTCTACTTGGAGAAAGTTAGACCACATTCAAAGAAATACACTGAGTTTGGCTGACTGCACAGTCAGCACACATAGACTTGAAATTTCTGTGAAAACACGAGTACCATTACTATTCTTTTTTTGAACTAGTTCAGGATGTCATACTCTTAGGTGAAAGCAGAACCAATATGCTTGGCTACCTTGAGTATCTTTCCAACCAGTAACCAGTAAATAATTACTGTATATTTAATAAAAGGGGGAACTAAAAAAGTGCATAGCTCTTTGGGTGAGAAATGAGGGATTTTGATGCTCCACATCACATAATCTCTCAGGAGCTAATTTAAATGGTTTCTACTAAAGACAAAGGGGGCCAGTTTAATTCCCTAAGCAGATAAATGTCAAACAATTCAGGTGCAGAGTTTTTAAGTACTGATTTTTTAAAAGATATTAACATGCTGGCCTTGGGGCTTGATACGACTGTCTTCACACCACACATTTATGTATGTTACAAAACTACTTCACTTTTGTGGGACATGAACCATTTTATACCTTGCCAGTTAAATAAGAACTTAGATGTAAATTTTAAAGTGAGCAAAGTCACAGTTCTGTGGCAACACAGCTCTGTGAAACACTCTTTACAAACCAAATGCCCAGGTGACACACTGCTTGCCTGCCTTTAAAAAGCCAGAGGGAAACTGAAACTATTACATGCTACATAACTTTCAGAGTTTGAGGAATGCAAGTCATTTTATCTTTCATGTGTTCATAATCTTTTAAAATATCATCACTCGGGGCTCTTATGCAATGATTTTTAAGGCATGGTTTGCAGTGCTTCAAACTGTTTTAGGTCATATTTAAAGGCAGTTTAAATGTATGTTCCTAGATCACTTCAAATTAAAGTTAGCTTCAATTTATTTTGGAGGTGGTGAATACAATATTTTTTAAACATCACACATAACAAATTAGTAGTGATAAAGCCAATATTAAGAGATAAACTAAGTACAGAAATTGAATAAATAGATTATAAAGTTTAAAAGAATTCAATCCTGGAATAGTGAGGCATGCTTTTAATTCCAGCATTTGGGAGGTGGAGGCAGGTGGACCTCTGGGAGACCAACGTGGTCTACAAATGAAGTTCTAGCCAGGGCAGCCATGACTACATAGTCTTAAAAAATCCAGAAAATCCAGTCATTCTCATCCTTGGGAGGAGGTTATCGTTCCTATTTGATATTCTTTAAATAACTTTGATAAATTCCCTTTAAAGTGTTTCACTGTATATAGCTTTCTCCAAACATTCCTCACATACAAAGCCCACAGTGGGACACACTTCCAGATACTGCGTGTTTTCACAACTGAAGAACTCTTCGTCAGTCCTCAGGCCTCCAGACAACATTGTAGGTGATAAGTATGGGAATTGCCTATTTTGATTGGTGGTTTGTCAAAGAAAATTTTAAGTTTGCATTATTATTTCTCAAAATGTGGCCCAAGAATTGTAGCGATCTATTGTACTGTTCTTGATGGTTCACATCCCAGGGAGTCTCCACTGAGGCTTCCAAGTCAGTTCTGAGAATCACTGAGTCACGGGAATTTGAGATCGTCAGCATCTATCTTGTAGATGGTATTTCTGTACTCTGAGTTTTTTGTTTGTTTGTTTGTTCCTGTTAGGTTTGGTCACTTGGGGGGGTTTTCTGTATTTGTGACAGGGATTGCTCTCCATCTTTGAATTCATTGTGTAGCTCAGACTGACCGGGTAACTACGGTGATCATCTCGCATCAGCCCCACAAGTACCAATATGACCACTGTGGGCCACCACATCTGATTTCACTGACTCTGATCTGCTCTCAGAGCCAAGCTCTATCACCATGGCTGCCTGAGCATCTGCCCCACCGTGCCCTTAGCACAGAACTTACAGTGCTTTTTTTCCTCCCTTCAGTGATGGAAAGTGCTCATTAATCCTTAAAAATTAACTACTCATCACTTCGATCCAAGCTAATGGGCATTATGTAATGTACGTGCAGTACAAGAGAAGGCTTAGAATTTTGTAGGGTTTGGGTGAGGAGAGAGAAAGCTTTTGTGAAACAATTTCCTCTGTCACTTAAAACTCCTCCGTGGGGAATTAGTTGCTGAGCATTAAAGGGGAGGAGACAACTCGTAAATATCAACCTGAGTTTATTTCCTAATTACGTAGAAAGTTAATTCCGTTATTATCACTTGGGAAAAAGGATGGGAGTTTTGAAATAAGTGAGAGGGCTGTCTCTTAAAGAAATTCACTTATTTTTCCATGGCTTATTGAGTTTTATATTCCAGGTTGCCAGCCAACAAATACAGTCTAAATGTATTCGTGTGATTATTTTGATGCAATTTATATACTATTCATTATTCTGCTTCTACCTTTCTGTGTTTTACTGATATGAGGCCGTGTGTAATTTATAAGCGTTATACTAAGCATAAACAAAGGGTTCTAGAGGCTCACACAGCTGTAGGGTACCGATTTAGTAGAAGCACGATTTCCTTTGCCAACATTTTGAAACCAACAGAATATTAATAGAGCCGCAAGACTTTGTGGTCCTGTTAAAGGAGTTTTTGTAGAACAATGCTACAACTTTTCTAGATATTACCACATTAACTTAAGTTCGGGCAGGAAAACTTTAGGATTTCACAAAGCTTAGTTATTTGAAAGCTGTTCTCCCCAGGGAAAAAGACTTATTTGACACACACACACACACACACACACCATGAGTCCTTTTAAACAGGGCCATTAATTCGCATTATTCTCTCTCTCTCTCTCTCTCTCTCTCTCTCTCTCTCTCTCTCTCTCTC
>LOJH01021985.1:365-20072 GCA_001685095.1 Ellobius talpinus
CCCAGAAAACAGTCTGCTCTCTAGGGATTCCTGCTACCTACAGCCCCTGGCTAGGGAGCTTTGAACTGGTCTTGCTATTCCTGATGCCTTTACACATTTCAAAGACTCCATATTTGATCCAGCCTCCCCTACCTGTGCAGAAGGGAACTGCCCATGGGAGGGCTGATGGGATGGGGACTATGAGGCCACTTTCCGGTTCTGTCTGTGGGTGCCCTGCCTTCTGGAGTGCCCCGTCTGTGTTTCAATAAAGGCTGCTGCGATGCAAGGCTGTGTGGTGTTTTATGCCAGTGTCGCCACTCCCTGCTGGTTTGCTGGCACCAACCAACCAGTCCTAAGCCAGGGAGGAGGGTTGTCTCTGGATACTTACCCACTCTGCACAGCATGGTGCTCAAGACACAGGGGATGAACTGGTAGGCCCCAAACTCACATACAAGGAATCACAAAGCACTGAGGGACAGACTCTACCCTACAAGGGAAGGGACTCCCGACACCCTGGATGAGGACTTCACCACTCAGAGCTCTAAGACACCAGGAGTCCACTTCCTCCATGTCCTGTTCCACACCACACCCAGGTTCAAAACTCCATGCCCAGGGGGTCAAATACAGACTCCTCAGAAGTCAACACATCCTTGATGATGGTCTCCATCCTGTCCCCTGTGCCCACCCACTCCCTGCTGTCCTTTGAGGCTCACTCTTTATTACAACCACCTTATGCTGCTCCCACCCCTACCCTGTGGGCCCCACACTTGGAGACCTCAAACCAGCCCCAGTACTCCCTCATGCCTGGGATCAAAACTCTCAATTCATAGACACCTGAAGCTCTACAGCAGAGACCCAGACATTTGGAGGCCCTCGCATAGAGGTCCCCTCCTCCTTCCTTAAGTATCTAGACACAGCCATTCCTTCATCCAGAGATCCAGGCACAGGCTCTCTACCACAGCCTAGGCTCTGAGACCCCTGCTATACCAGACCTCCCTCTGTCACCCCCGGGAGTCACTCCTGGGGAATCTCAGTTGCAGAGGGACCCCACAAAAGTATCAGAACACATAGTCCTAGGTCACAGGAATTGGTGAGGATGGGTTTCTTCAACATCTACTTGTTGCCACCTGTTCCCTGAGGCCTTCTTGAATGCCTTCAGGAGAGGCACTGGAACCAACCCCAGCCTGGACAGGGGCCTAGGTGGCACCCTGGATAGGGGTTCAGCACCTTGGATCCATACCCCTATCAGTCTGAACCCCCTCCTGAACATGCCATACCCTCTGCTCCCTGTGCACATCATTCCTGGCTGCCAGGGAAGGTTGCTCAGAGGAGAATTTTACTAAAACCAACAGCAGTTTCAGACTGTATTCCGTCTTGTGACAGGGACGTGAAGCAGGAGGGGTCCTGTGTGTGGGCAAAGGGGTGTGGAGACTCTCCAAGCCCACAAGCTTGGTTATATGTGCTCAATTGTGGGGGCTTCTGCGGGTGGTAGATGTGGTCCTGATGAAATGGGCCTTGAGGTCCCCGGGTGCCCCACTGCTTGAGAAGCTCAGAGCATTGCTCCCCATGGTTCCCTCGAAGACGAGCCTGCTGCCACTGCCCCCAGTGGAATTCACTACAGCTGGAAGAGGAGAAGGTCTGATTAGTGCACACACCCCTGCCCAGGGAGCCCACCCTTCTCCCAGCCCACCTTCCTGCCACAGCCGTCCCCCATCTCCTTGCCCTGCCTCCCTTCTCTAACAAGGCCCCCCAGCCTAAAAGAAGCTTCTTACAGCAGCAGGGCCCTCCCCAGGGTCTCAAAGCCGTTCCTCACCCCGCTTCCCTCTACTCTCGCCTTTGTATTCTTGCTCTGGGCCCCTGAGCTGGGTGGATATGAGTTCCATGGAACCTGCCAGAACTGTGTGTGAAAGGGGAAGCTCCTAACACCACAAGCCGGGGCTCTTGGGCCAATCTACTATGCTCTAGCTATCTAAGTCAGCTAAGTCTTCACAGCTGGCACTGCAGGGGGTGGGAGGAGTAGACAAGAACTTACAGATGTTCACAGGGCCAATTCCACTTCCAGACAACCTGGGAGAAGAGGACAGGTCTATAAGGGTGGCTCTCACTTCAGAGCGGAGCTAGCACTGCCAGGCACCAGCCTCCAGAGGCCAAGCAGAATCTCCATCCCTCCCTTCTTGTTCCCAGCTCATCTTTAGCCTTGTTTCAAAATCACTGAGGAGTAGGAGTGAAGGGGCCCACTTAGTCCCCGTTCCCAATCAACTATTTGGCCTGCATCAAAGTTCCAGGGCGTTCGTATCCCACCTCTAAACCGGGCCTACCTCCAGAACCAAGGTGACAGGTTTGTTTGTGAACATTGCAGCATGCAATTTCCCCACGAGCCCCAAACACCTAGGGCTTGGGGAACGATTACCATGCTATTAGTTGTGAGCAGGCCTGCCCTTCCTCACCAGAAGTTCTCAAATTGGGTTGCTGCTTACGGACTCCTGTGTCCAGCCCCTAGCACAGGCCTGGAACTAGCAATTACTTAATAGATGCTGAAATAATTAATGAATTGTTGACTGACTTTAACTCCAGCCAGGACTGAGAGGGTAGGGGAAGGCGGGGTGGCTTTCAGCCGCGCGTGGGCCTGAAACAGGTCTTGCAGTGGAAATTCAAAATCTGAGACAGCTGGGTGTGTTTGTTTGGTGACTCATAGTCCCATTGTCACCAAGCTCTTGGCCTTGGGGTTCAGTTGCTTGGCAGGGGGGACAGATACCTTACTTTGATGGGGAGGGGCAGCGAGGATCCACTGGCCTCAGCAGCCTCACAGTGAAGGTGGGAAAGAGTCAGGTTTTCAGGATGCTTCCAGGATGCTAGATCAAGGGCGGAGACTGCTAGAAGTTGGAGCCGCCAAGGGCTGGGTGCCACCAAGCTGCAATTCCAGGGCACTGTCTAAAGGGCACGCTGGGAACAGGCCTGATGTCCAAGTTACAGTGACTGATTTGCTCTTCCATTCCAAGTATGTATTGACTTTGTGACTATATTTGTAACATTGTATCTCAAAGAATACAAACTCAAAGCAATTATGAAAGTTTCAGAGCCACCAGTCCCTGAAATGCCCAGAAAAGTTAAAGGGGTTAAGGGATTTAAAACAGGAAGAATCGGGGCCCCATGTAGATAGGAAGGTGCAGAAAGGCCTCTCAGATGCAGCTGCCTGTGGGACAGCCTGTGACAGCCTGGGACAGCATGTGACAGCCTGTGACAGCCTGTGGGACAGCCTGTGTGACATCCTGTGTGACAGTCTGTGGGACAGTATATGGGACAGCCTGTGGGACAGCCTATGTGGTAGCCTGTGTGACATCCTGTGTGACAGTCTGTGGGACAGCCTGTGGGACAGCCTGTGGGACATTCTGTGTGACATGCCTGTGTGACAACCTGTGGGACAGCCTGTGGGACATTTTGTGTAGCTGCCTGTGTGACAGCCTGTGTGGCAGCCTGTCTTCCAGGGGCCTCTGATGTTCAGTTCTTCTCACAAAGAAGTCAGGTGGATAAATAAATGTTAGTATAACCAGTGTAATAAATAACACTAAATAGGGTGCACAGACCCTCTTTTACCTCTGGCCTACATTCTCAACCATGCCCCCCCTGTCTTCCTACCGGCCAGGCTTTCTGCCTCAACACTCCCCCACTCCTGCCCCCACACACCCCTACCTTCCGGTCTGCTCCATTCATCTTACCTACGCACACAGCTTAGGAGAGAAAAAGTTCTCCAGTGAACTTAGCATTTAAACATTGTAAGTTCCTGGGGCCAGGATGCCGACTCCGCAGGTATGAGAGCTTGCCACCAAGCCTGACATCCTGTGTCCCATCATACAGTGGAAGGAGAGAACCTACTCCCTAAAACTGTGACCTCCACACACACTGTAGCATGTGTGTACACGCACATACACACACACAATATATAAATGTTTTTTCTAAACTAGTTTGTTTTTTAATAAGTGTAAGCAAGCAAATGAAATAAATAAGTAAATAAGCAAATAAATAAATAAAGCTAAAGAGCCTGGTTTCTGAGCTTTCCCTTTGCAGGTGTTTATCTCCACGGTGAATGCACTTCCTTCCTGAGGGCAGAAACATGGCTTAAATATTATCTGCCTCTATGCTGGATTCTAATGAATAAAGATTAGCGAGGCTACTCCCATGCTTTCCCAACATGGTTGCTTCTCACCTCTCCAAATCCTAACCTTCTCCAGGACAAAGCTTTGTATGGCCCCGGAAGAAATCAGTCCCTGCAGCCTCTAAGAACAAAAGTAACCTCAGACAGAGGTGCTCTCTCTATCCTGTAGGAAGCCAGCCCATATCCTTCCAGCCTTCCCCGTCACTGCAGGTGACTATGCACACAGCTCTGGGGACAGAGAAAATGCTCCTAGCACACTGAGTGCCACATGGTGAGCCCGGGTAGCCATGAAAAGCGGCCTAGCTTGTTCATGGGCCAGCAATCAGCAGCCCTCAGCTGCACACTGCTCTGTCCCTCAGGTAACTAAACCACAGCTTATGCAGACCCTGGAGGCAATGCTCCTGACCTGCCTCCCTGAAAATTTGCTGAGGATCAGTAAGGGAGTCCTGCTAGGAGCTGCGGGGATGGCTCAGTGAGTAAGAGCACCTGCTGAGACCTGCATTTGAATCCCCAGGACCCACATAAAAAGCCAGGTGTGGCCTCACATGTGCCTGTGACCCTAGTGCTATGGGGGAGCAGGTGGGAAACAAGATGATCACTAGGGCTATCTAGCCACCAGCCTAGCTCTAGGTTCCATAGGAGACCCTGTCTCAAAACAAGGCAAACATGGAGCAGGACACTGACATCCTCCTCTGACCTCCAAGCATCAGCTTGAATGTGGGAACCTGCACACACATGTGTTTATGCACCAGACACATGCACCATACCAAGAAATAAATCGTTTTTTAAAAGCTCTGCTTGTTAGTATTATGGCATCTGTATTGGACTGACCTTGGGGTTCAGACAGGATTCGTCCTCAGCTGCAGCCACTGAGAGCACCTCCTATGCGCATTCGCTACGTTCCCTTTTTAAAGGGCCCTGCCCACCTCCCATCTCTCTTTCTCTCTCTCTCTGCTTCTCTGCCTGTTTCTGTCTCTCCCCCACTCTCTGCTTCTCTCTTCTCTTCTGCTGTTTCTGTCCCTAGAGGCCTGTCCCCACCTCCCCTTCCCTCTTTTTACATGCCCTTTATAGAAATCCCTCCACATGAACTCTGTTCCATGGTATCTTTCTCTCACCCGCCACTTTTTTAAATTCCAACACTGCTAATGGCCCTACTTAGGAAGGGACTTACCACATGGCTTTTCCATCCAGAAGAACATTTTCTACAGGGCTAAACAGCAATCAGGGGCTTTGGGCACCCTGTCCCTCCCACCCTATACCCTGCAAAGGAAGGGCACCTAGGAGATGCCTGTGGGTGTATTAATAACGAAGCCAGACCTTACTGATCCCCCAGGACCTCCTGCTCAGCTTGCATCTCTCACCGGCTCTCCTCGCCCTCCAGCAGCTTGCGGTAGGTGGCGATCTCAATGTCCAGGGCCAGCTTGACGTTCATGAGCTCCTGGTACTCCCGCAGCTGCCGTGCCATGGCCTGCTTGGCCTGCTGCAGAGCGACCTCCAGCTCCTCCTGCTTGGCATGAGCGTCTTTGAGTGCTAGCTCCCCACGCTCCTCAGCCTCAGCAATGCTGGCCTCCAGCTTGGCACGCTGTGGGTGGTAGTGAAACCATGAGCAGAGGGAACAGCTGGCCACTACCTTCCTACCAAACCATGATGCTCCTGTCTGTCTTGCTTGAGATGGCTTCACTGGCCCTGCCTACTCCCCCCAAACACCAGGGAATCCTGAAGGTTAGACACAAGGATATGAGGACCCAATGCTTAGACTCTGATGCTGGCTCTGGCACTTTCTAGCAGTGTCCCCTTCAAGCCAAAGACTCTTCTTTCTAAAAGAGTAATGATCAGTATCTATCCCTCAGGAATGCGGTGAGGGTAAGGGGGGATGAGGCATAGTTCCCACAGGCCGGTGTCTGCTAAGAGCAGCTACCACTTACTATGGGCATTAGGGCTTCCCCAGCTTTGGGCACTTCCCGCACTATCACAGTTTAGGTCTTGAATGGGCATCAAGGGCCCATGTGTGAAGCTTTGGTCCCCAGCCGATGGTGTTTATCAGGAGGAGGTAGAACCATTAGGGGATGGGGCTAGTGGAAGGAACTGAGGTCACTGGAGACATGTCCATGAAGGGGTGAGGAACCCTGGTCCTTCTTCTCTGCATTCTGGCTGAGGTAAGATGAGGAATTCTGTACTACCATCCACCCACACACACCATGATCCACATAGCCACCTACTCGAAGTGACGATGCTTAATCCAGGCACTGAAACCGTGAACCGAAGCAACTCTTTTCTCCTCTAAATTGGTTCTCTGCAGTGTTTTACACAAAGGGTAGATCGCCAGCTAACACAACCACTAACAAAAGCTGCCTCCCTCTCCCATCCCGCACACTCCAGCCCAGGGTGTCTCTGCCCTTCACAAGGATCCCTCTCCATCCTAAGGTCTTCTTCCTTCAGCTGAAGTCGCCACCTCTCTACTTCATGGACACCACTCAGTGGAGTCCTCTCACACTAATGTCCCCTGGGCCAGGCAGGGCAGCCCCTGCCTCTAGAGACCACCCCAGTCCCTTGAGGCCCACGGTGGTGATTGCCGTCTGAGAAAGCTGGTGGATGTGGTGAAGGCTACGGTCTGAGGAAGGACCATTCATTATCCTGAGCCTCCTGTTCTGACCAAAAAGTTGAACTGCTTCCCTGGGTGACTCACAGCTCCACATACAAGCCAGAAGGCAGCAGCTGCCCTGTGTATAACCCACCTACAGGGCTCAGAGAAGGCTCTTCCTGGGTAAATCGCTCTACCTTCCAACCGCAGTTCAGTGAAATGTTTGCTGAGACTGCGGCACGCATCCTCTGCCCACCCACGCTGCAGACGCCTGCTCAGGCTGCACTGTCATGACCACATTGGCACCTCTGTCCCTCAGGGGACCCTTCCCTCATTGACAGCCCCATTCCAGCTTCCAATAAAGTACATGTGCTCTCAGACTCTCCTTTAAGACTTCCGTCCCTGTGGCGTGACAGGCTCCAGAAGAAAGGACCAGTGAGTCAGACAAATGGCTTCCTCTCTCAAGGAGTATGCAATTCCAGTGGGGTGAAGACAGCCAATAATTTAATAACCTTGAACACTGCAGACAGTAGAAGGTGCTTCAAAGCCCTTCAGGTGGCTGCTAGTGTGGTGGCTGGGGGTTTGAAGATGCCAGTCCCCACAGGGAGACTCTGGTCCTAAATCCCACAAATGATAAAGCAAAAGCCATGGACAGAGCTGGGAGAATCACAGGCTGGTGGACTTGGAGCATGAATGCTTAGTGAAGGAAGATTTAGGGAGCAGGCTAGCATGGCCTGAGTAAAAGGAGGAAAGGGTGTGGTCCAGACCGAAGACGGGGTGGGACATGTAATGCACTGTGAGCCCAGAGTTAGAGGCAAGCAGTGCTCAGTGTCAGGGTGGTTCCTCTTTGGCTGGTGACCTGAGCTCCCTTCCACCGGCTCCATTCCCAGCCATGACTCTTACTGTCAACCCAGCCCAGGCACTGGCCGAAAGTTTTCCAACAGGTAGGCCTGAGATGTGAGCTACACGCTACACCCACCAGGGCCCAGGCCTCCCAGATTCACCCTGACCTTGACCTGGCTAGCTGCCTCTCACTCCCAAAAAGCAGGGATAAGGCAGCAGAAGGGCAGGTCCCCACCTGGTTCTTCACGGTGTCAATCTCAGCCTGTAGCCTCTGGATGGTGCGGTTCATTTCCGCAATCTCATTCCGGGTGTTGCGGAGGTCATCTCCATGCCTCCCAGCCTGTGCCTGGAGGGTCTCAAACTGAAAAGTCGCAAACACAATGATGGCAGGGTGGGCCATCACTGCCAACCACTAGGGCCTTCTCTCCACCCACAGAAAGCCTCTCCCAGACTATATTCCTAGAAAAGACAGCCACCCCTCAGCCACCACTACCACCCAAGCCCCCACATTCACAATCCCAAAAGGTCAAACTACAGGGCAGTCTCTGTCCCTTCCTAGCCAGGATCTGAGAGCATGAGTCCAGGCCTGTACTTCTCTGTCTATGCACACTGCTGGGCTCCACACCCTTTGCACCCTTCAAACCTGGCTTCTGACTTCCTTCAGTGACACTGAAGTCCATGTCTCTCCCATGTCTTTAGCAGATTGCTCTCAGCTGCTTTGACTCTATAGTAACAATTAAGCCTCCTGTTCCTGGAACACTGCACTTCAAGAGCTAGTGCCCGCTCTTTCACCTACCAGCTGTGTGAGCTGGAAAACTGACTTATCCTCTTTGGGCCTCATGTTTATAATGGCAATCATAGCAGTGCACACAAAACAGAGCTGTTCAGTGGATTAGACACGTGGTGGTGACAGAAGACACTGCCTAGCCCTGTGCAAGGGTGTCCCACCTGATCAGCACTGACACTGAACCATTATCAATATATGTCTCATTGCTCTTCCTCTGCCCCATGAGCCTCAGCCTCGGTTCAAGCCTAAGGCAGGGAACTAGCCTTGGCTCCTTCTTATTCTGAACTCGAGCACACCATGTTCTCAATCACTGGTGCCTGCCAGGTCCCGAAGACTGGAAACACAATGAGGAGAAAGGGAGCTGCCACCCAGAGTCTAGTAGAAGGAGGAAAGATGTCCCCAAATGGCCACACACCTTGGTCTGGTACCAGGCTTCAGCCTCAGCCCGGCTATGCTTGGCCATCGCCTCATATTGGGCCTTGACATCGGCAATGATGCCATCCAAGTCCAGGGAGCGGCTATTGTCCATGGACAGCACCACGGATGTGTCTGAGATCTGTGACTGCAGCTCTTCTAACTCCTGCAGGGACCAGACAGGACACTGGGCTGCATGTCTGGGACATGATTCGCCCTGTTCCATACCACACTGGAACCCAGTGTGAAAAGAGAAAGAAGCCAGAGTGAGAAGAACAGCCAGTGAGGCCCAGCACATGCTGAATAGTTCTGCCCATCCTGGCTTCTGGCATCTCAAACAGCAGAATCTGGTAGGATTAAAGGAGAGAAAGAGAAAATATGGTGCACACAGCAGCTCCTCCTGTGAGGTCCCCTTAGGGTACTAGCCTTGGCCCAACCCCTGCCAGATGATGGTCAGCGGGGCTCCTTCCTAAGGCTAGAAGATGACATGCCACCCACCCTGGAACTCACCGTCTCATTAAGGGTCTTGAGAAAGCTGATCTCATCATTCAGACTATCCACCTTGCCCTCCAACTCCACCTTGTTCACGTAGGCGGCATCCACATCCTGGGGTGGAAAGACAGGATAGAGAGATACCACATCCTCAAGACAGGGGACAGCCAGTAGAGATGAGACCAAGTCCTTCAATCCTGCCCGATATTTCAGGACAATACCCCTGCCTCCCCAGAAACTTCCTCGCTGGCCCTGCAGGTTGCTGGATCGGTCACATTTCCAGCCTCTCCACAACCAGCATTACCTACCCAACACCTTCGACCCAGAGACCCTGGGCCCCAGACCAAACATGTGACCAGGTCCCAAAGGTTTCATGGTATGGACACAATCCTGGCTCAGACACAACTGGCTGTGTGAAGAGTCAGTTCCACACGGAACACCTCATCTTCTCCATCCATGTAAGAGTAGAGTGTTAGTCATTCAGATACCTTTCACGCTCCTAACGATGAGCAACTCCAGCCGGCCAGCTTCACTAGAAACACTGGGCGACTCTGAGGCCAGTGAACGCAGGTCACAGCCCAGGTGGGAGACGGGCTTCTGTCAATGCTTTTACATCACTGTGACCAAAATGTCAACCCAAACAATGTAAGGGAGGAAAGATTTGTCTAGGCTCTGGGTTTCAGAAGCCTCAGTTTGTCAGAGCAGAGAAAACCTGGAAGACACGGCATCTCACATCATGACTGACAGCTAACGAAGCAGAGGGAGGGAATTCTGATGCTCTTTTGGCTCTGGCTCGCTCTGTCTGTCTGTCTGTCTATCTATCATCGCTCTATCTACCTACCTATCTATCCATCCATCCATTCATTCATCCATCTACAAACCTACCTGTCTATATCTTTCTGTCCACCCCTTTCATTCTGTCCAGGGCCCTAGCTTCCTCCCTCAGTTACCCCTCTCTGGAGACACCTTCTCAGACACACCCAGAAGTGTACCTCACCAATGTTGCAAGTGATTAACAGTAATAATAATTAAAAATCAGGTTCTTACTATGTGGCCCAGGTTAGCCTGGGATGCACTATGTGGTCCACACTGGCCTCAGACTTTCAATCCTCTACCTCAGCCAAGCTAGAATTAAAGGTCTGTACTACCATATCCAACTCCTAGCTGATCTAAGTCCAATCAAGCTGACAGTGGAGAAAGCCATCGCACTCTCCTACCTACACTCTCTGGGTTGACCTCGTGGGTCTTCAAGGGCCCGCTCTGTGGCCAGGCAGTACACCTGCAGCAGGGTCTTGGTCTGCATACAGAGCATACAGGAGGTCTCCATACAGGTCTGCATACAGAACTGCATGGTGAGAGGGTTTGGACTTGGGATTCTAAAAGGCAGTTAGCACAAATCCCTCTAAGACACTTCTACGGCTTACCAAAGGCCGCTTGCACATCTTCAGGAACAGGGAGCTCATCCTGACTCAAGACAGATTATTGTTCATTCTGAAAACATCTGAGATCACCCAGGAGCCCTGAGGTCTGGGGTAAAAGTTCTGACCCCCGAAAGACACTTCCTTAGATGAGCCTAAGACCTCCTTCTCAAACTTCTATCTTTTGTCTTAGTTCTAACCCTAAAGGTCTGGAAACAACCCTATTTGCCCACCAGAGATGTGCATTACACAGGTGCACGCATGCATGCATGTGCACACACACACACACACACACGGGAGGGGGCACATACAAGCATACATGAACCTAGGGCATGAGGACACAGGTTGTCCTACTCCTGTGTGACTGAGACTTCCCCAAACTCATCATTCCCTTCTGTTTAGTCAAAGGCAGGCCTTGACCACAGATCTAGCCCTGGGGTATAAGGGCCCTAAGGACCCTGGTAACCACCCTGTGTATGAGACAGCCCCCAGCACCTCTGCCCCTCACCTTCTTCAGCAACACAAACTCGTTCTCAGCAGCCGTGCGCCGGTTGATTTCCTCTTCATATCTGCAACCAGAGAGGGGCATGGGGAAGGTCCAGCTTTGCCTCGGACCAGTCACACACAACATTCAGTGACACACCTAAGACAGCAGGTGGCACAGTTACAAAACCTAATTTCTCTTACTTCCATGCAGATAGTCCCAAGTCTTCGCATCTCGGCATGGAGGGAAGGGGCTCGAGAAATGTATGTGAATTAGAAGCCAAAGGCTGTATCTACTGGTGGGGAAAGCAAGCAGAGCCAGGCTTGGGGGCTGTTTAATGGGGCCTAAAATGCAGGTTTAGTGGCATGCACTTCCTGTGTAATAACTCACTCCCCCCTCCCAACAGCCCTACAATATAGTACTGTCAGAGCTGAAAGCACAGAGGCAGGTTACCTGGCCGGGTCATTGTGCTGCAAAAGGAGAAAGCCCTGGCTTTAACCCCTGGCAGCTGACTCCACTGCACCTGCCTTGACCACCCCTGAAGTGCGCAGAGGAAGTTCAAATGGGGAAAACAGACAGAGTACATATGAAGTGCGCAAGCTGGGTGGTAGCCCACATCTCTCCCCGAAATCCCTCTTCCTCTCAAGGAGCTGGCACCTGTTTCCGGGAGGACCTCTGCCGGCAGGAGCCCAGGCTCAGGACATTCACGCATCCAGAGTGGCACTTCAGTCCCATAGAAGCTACAAATCTGCAAGGCTCCCTGATGCCCCACCTCGGTGCTGGGCTGCTGCGCTGCTGCAGCCAAATACACTGGGTGATGCTCTTAGAGCACCATGCCCTTCCCTGTGCCTGCTGCCAGCTTCCCATTCACCCTATGCCTGGAGCTCATCCTGCTCCACAGAAGCCAGATGCTCTGAGGGGATCTAGTGCGGGGAGCCGGGTGCAGGCTGAATCCCAGGCAGCAGGGGTGGCTGGCACTCAGAGCTCCTTTGCCCTGCACCTGTCTGGTTCTACCCACGGTGAGATTAATCTGTTGACACAAGCCCAAGGGAAGCAGCTGGTGGGAGACACTCCTCAGAGGTCCTGTTTGTTCTCCTCCAGTCGGAGCTGGTATGCCTGGCTTAGTCACCCAACCACAGAGCACATTGACTGCCCCCAGTGCCCAGGGGCAGGGGGCAGGGTGGGGCCCAGCTCAAGCCTTAGGCTTTGCTTTCTGATCAGGGAGGGAAAAAATGAGCCGCAAGAGCATTCAAAGGCTTGTCCACAAACTCCAGGCTTCCTGTCTCTGGCAGCCTCTTCCCTGGCTCTGTCCTGAGCCCTGCCCTGTCAATCAAAACAATCATTCTCATCTGTTTCTTTCCTTCTCACATCTGGGAGTTAGGGACCCAAATTCAAGACCAAGTTTCTTGTGACCTACTATGTAATCTTGACTAAGTCCCATAGACTGTCTGGTTCCAATTCTTCATTTGCTCATAAATAAATAAATATTCACGCTATTCTATTCTAGAATAATCTGTGAGGTTTCAAGTTCTGAAGCCCTCTCTCATGGGATACCTTCTGCCTATGGCACCTGAGGCCTTGGGGCTTAGTCAGGTACCCAGAAGTAACCTGGACTGTCAGGGTAGACTGTGCTACTTCTCTCGACTAAGCGAGGGGAAACAATGAACAGAATGCCCCAACAACATTCCCTGGGAGGCAAAGGAAGAGGTGGGGCAGGGACTGTGTCAGCAAAGGCCATTGCTCAGGCAGTTCTAGTGGTGGGCAGCTATGAACTCTGACCCCTGAACCAGGGATACTTGCAGAGTGCCTAAGAGTGGAAGGCACACTGTCCCAGGCCTGGGGTCCTCCTAGTGGCACCAGGGACATTACTTATTCTTGAAATCTTCCACCACGTCCTGCGTGCTTCGCAGTTCTGCCTCCAGTCGGCCTCCATCCAGCTGCAGTGTCTCCAGCTGCTGCTGCAGTCCCGCAATCTGGGCCTCAAAGATTCGGGGAAGCTGGCTGCCCTTGGCTGACTTCTGTTCCTGCAGCAGGGCCCACTTGGTCTCCAGCATCTTGTTCTGCTGTTCCAGGAAGCGTACCTAGAGGGGTGTGGACAAGGTGGCGCCTGACGGACGCCACCCAGCAGAGCCCCTGCACCCACAGTTGGTCCCCAGTGCTCACTTCTCCTCTCCAGAACCCTACTTCAAGTCTGAGATGTGGAGGAGGAGGGCTTGGTTTGATGGTGTATAAGCATTTCTAGCCAATTTGGCTTCAATGATATTCTCTCTCTCTCTCTCTCTCTCTCTCTCTCTCTCTCTCTCTCTCTGCCCTTTAATAGCCTCTTTCTTCTCTGAAACCATGGGTGAGCACATTAGGCAGTTGACTGGACTGCCTCTCCTTCCAGGCTGGACCTACTCTTTCTTCCTCAGTATCTTCTCTCCTTCCCCTTTCCTCCAGCCAGGTATCAGGGCAGCATGTTAGGATCAAACCAAGGAAAAGAAGCATTGACTCCCATCCCAGGATCAAAAGGAACACTCAGCCTGAAGATAGGAGGAAGGCAAGAGGAGCTGCCTCAAAACCAGCAGCCTTGAAAACCAGGAACTGGATTCGGACAGTGCGGCCCAGCATCAAGGCAGGCGCCCAGACCTAGGGGACTTGTGCTGAAGATTTCTAGGACAAAACAGTACAGGCAGGAGTATTGGGAGGAAGACGCTGAGGCAGGGGAGTGGGCCCTAGCCAGAGAGCCAGGCAGGACTGAAGACCTCAGGTCTCCTGGGACCTCTTCTCTGAGACCCAAGTTGTCTCTCTTGTCCCTAGAAGGCCATGGATGGTAAGAATGGACAACCAGGGAGCGTCATCTTCAAAAGGATTCCTGTTGATGGTCCCTCAACCCAGTCCCCATCCCCCACTGGGCCACCTAAAAGGCAGAGATGACCTCATCGCCTACCAGCAAAGGAAGGTAGAGGAACAGGCAGGTAGGTGGGGCAGGAACCTCCCTCTCCCCGGCGTTTATTCTCAGACACATCCTTCTCTCATTGGAAAAAGACAGTCCACCTCATTCCCGACTCCCCACAACCTCCTCCCAGGGAAAGGGACCCAGGCAGAAAAGAACTAACTGCTGGCCTTGGCCTCCAGAGCTCCCCAGCCTCACCCCTGCACCACAGTGGCTCCAAAGCCCCAGAGATTTCAGACCAGAAAACAAAGAAAGATGGAGATCGAGACCAGTAAACAAAGGAAAATAGACAGATCTTAGAATCCTTGAGGAAAGGGAAATACACAGGGCCCGCTGCTGGAGGAGAGAAGGAGCTTGGACACTGAAGGAGGGTGTAAGGAGAGTTCGACAAAGACCCCACCCAAGACACTGAAGGAAAGTAGGCCTCCTTGGGCAGGACTGATTCAGGCGTGGCCAGTAAGAACCGCTAGGCCACATCCGTCTCACCTTGTCAATGAAGGAGGCAAATTTGTTGTTGAGGGTCTTGATCTGTTCACGTTCCTCCTGGCGCACCTGCTGGATTGTGGGGTCGACGTCCACCCTCAGCGGTGCCAGCAAGTTCTGATTGATAGTGATCTCTCGGATGCCAGAGCCCACTGGGCTTCCATAAGCAGAGCGCACCGCCATGCGCGGCCTAGAGGTGCCCAGGCCATAGAGGCTGCTGCTACCAAAGCCACCGGCACGGCCCGAGCTCAGGCGCATCTGGGCACCTCGGCCAGGGAAGGCAGTGGAGCGAGAGCTAAAGTGCATGGACATAGCGGCTGGACCTAGCGGGCGAGGAGCAGCGGGAACTGGCTGACCTCAGGCAGAGTGCGACCTTTTATTCCTCCGTGCGGGCCCTGAGCACACACAGGTGGGGACAGGGCGGGGCTGGCCGCTGGCCACCTTTCTCTGCAGCCAGGAGCCTCTGGGGCCGCCTCTGCCCTCGCGCCGCCCCCAGCCGCCGCCCAGGCTCTCTGTCCACGCCAGAAATGTATGCAGAATGTCAAACGCCATCCTGGGACACCCTCACCTCAGGATGCCTCAGACACCACAGTCCAGAAATCTCTGGGCCTCTAAGAGACCACTTTACAGTTGGCAGAGGAAAGCTTTCTGGAGCAGGCCTGGGATGGGAATACCCAGATTCCTGAGGCCAGCAGGGAAGCTAAGTTCTACAAAAGGAAGTGGAGGACAAACTTCAGCTCCAGTTGAGAAAGTTGAAACCCCTCACCCACTGGCTAGGGAAGCCCAAGGCATTACAGGACACTTCCTCCCAGCCCAGCTGCTCCTGGAGAGATCAGACGCTCAGTTCTTGTGTAACCTGACCTGGTGATGAGCCTCATTGCTGTTTTCCTAACTGCAGTACACCCCCCAACTCCACCCAAGTCCTGGGGCCCCCTACTCAAACCACTTCATGGGTGTCTGGGATGCCCGTATGTACACTTCTGTGTGTTCGCGCTCCTAGACACATGCATGTGTGCATACAGGAGTGAAGTCTGTGCATGCTGGTCTGGATACACAACTGGACACTTGTATGTACATCAGTGTGTCCTGGCTCCTATGTACATCTGTGTGTCCTGGCTCCCAGTCACATCCAAACACTCCTCCCCATCCTGCCCCATTTTCCTATTTAAAGGCCCACCAGGTTGTACCCGAGAAGGAATCAACAGTCCAGGTCTGGCCCCGCTGTGTAGCAGCCAGTGCCAGTATATTTATCACACCCCTGAATGTTCCCCACTCCCATTTTCCCAGACTCACCTGGTCAGCCTTTGGCCTACCTCTAGCCCCACCCAGAGAGCTGAGTCTTCAGGGAGTCCTGGGTGAAGGAGGGTGGGAATGGGCCGCTCTTCCTGCTTTGCCATCTCAGTTAGAAACTCCTAACCTGGCAAAGCAAACCCCCACCCTTCAGAATGAATCCTCAATTCTTCTGCTCCCTGTACCCCTCTATATCCTCCTGCATTCCTGCCATCCCTCCCCACTCCATCCCCAATTTCGAAGGTTGTGTCCTGACCACACCAAGAGTTCCTCTTTCTCTAGCTGGGCTGTGCCATCCTAGCAGGGCACAGCTAGTGCAATGACCTAGACAAGCCACTGCTTCTCGCTAGGCCTCAACCCCTTCAAGTTGAATGCCTCAAGAAAGCTGGGAAGTACACTGGGAAAGGCGCTGGGAAAGGCGCTGTCAGGCCAGGCCTCAGCCCCCAGTAACCACCACACAGAGACTTGGGAGATATTTCCTCATTCCAGAGCCTGCACCGTGTCTTCCCTGGGCCTCTTGCCCCTCCCTGGAACACTCTTAAAGGCTCCAGCACTGGCTAGATTCCTCCTGCCCCTACATTCCCAGGCCAAACTGAGAGGCCACTCAGTGCCAGGTGAAGGCGGGATTCTCATCATTCTCATCCCTCCACCTCGCTCTCAGGTTTCACAGCCCTGGAAGCTGCCCATCAAATTCTTGCCCCAAGGGAGGTCAGTCTAGTGGTTCATCTGAAAACACACACACACACACACACACACACACACACTCACACACACACTCATTCACATTAAGCCAAGCCAAGTGTAAACTTCACCTGTCCTCCGACGTCTGTGCTAAACACCCTTAGGAACCTAGCCACCAACAGCAGGGGACCCAGGTTCTTAGCTCTACTGTTCATGAATCCTGACCTGGATACCTGGCCCATGGACATAGTGGCTCCTCCCACAAAGCAGCGAAAACATTTACAGCTATTACTCATAGCCCAGCAATGTAAAAGCACATTTTATGATTCTTTGTTTTAATTTTTAAAAATATTTTATGTATGAGTTATCTACATGTATGCCTGCAGGCCAGAAGAGGGCATCAGATCTCATTACAGATGGTTGTGAGCCACCATGAGGGTGCTGGGAATTAACTGAGGACCTGTGGAATAGCAGCCAGTGCTCTTAACTGCTGAGCCATCTCTCCAGCCCCATGTCTTCTGATTCTTAAAGGAAAAAAAAATCCCTTTTTCTTTATCTTGGAATGCAAATGCTTCTAATCACATTAAGAGCCACTTACATTCTGTGTGGACCTCTGGGTGAGGTGGCTCAGTAGCAGAACGTTTGACCGGCGTGCATGTGCTACTATGCCCAATCTCTGATAGTGGCACACAGAAAAATCTGTACATAACTCTTACAAAGGAAGCAAGTGACAAAGGCTAAGAAGAATGTGACTGACAGCAGGCTATTTCTCTGCCTGGAAACCACCATCCAGAAGAATGTAGCAGATATGAAGAATGTGGGCTGCTGGTTACCTACTACCTAGTGCACATGTGCCTGCTACAGACGTGATGAACCATTTTGTTCACATGATATAACCTATGACACAGAGATGTATTATACCCCTCCGCCTTCTGTGACAGGCTCCCACCATATAGCCCAGGCTGGCCTCATGGTCCTGTCCCAATATCTTAAGTGCTAGAATTATAGATATGTGTCACCAAATGCAATTACTGTCCCCAAATGAAGAGAAAACATTAAGGCACAAATAATTAAAGTCATTTGGCCAGGCTTCCACAGCTAGTATCTAGAAAAGCTAATATTTGAACCCCAGTAATTGGAACCACTGGATTACTTGCAAAAAATAATAATGATGACAGTAGAGAGACAGGAGAAATGATTCGGTGGTTAAGAGCACCTACTTAGGTTCCCAGCACCTATGTCAGGGGACTCACATCTACCTGTAACTCTAGCTCCAGGGGATCCAATCCCTTCAGCTTCTGTGAGTACCTGAAGACATATACATATGTGCGCACTTGCATACACACACACATACACACACACCAAGTGAATAAATAAAATGAATATCACTGTCAGAAGGAATACTAGTTGCAAATATGAAGGAGTGCTCAGCATCACTCAAACTGGGGTGGGAAAAAGATAGAAGCAGGATACCAGGCTGGTGTGGTGGCCACGCCCATAACCCCAGCTCTGCAGGAGCTGACAGTGAAGGATGGTGAGCTGAGGACCAACCCAAGCTGCATGACAAGACTACACCTCAGAAGACAGCAGCAAAACAGACATGAGATCCTTTTGTGCCTGTCAAGTCGTCAAAGACTAGATTGATGTTAGCAGCGTTCCATGTGGGTGGCTGGGGTGGCAGCAGCAAATCTTGTCCTTTGCTGCTGTGGTTATTGATTGTCACTTCCTCTTGCAGGAAAAGTTAACAGAATCTCAGAATTACACTGGCAAGGACTGGAGAAACAGATCAATGGTTAAGAGCACTGGATGCTCTTGCAGAGGACCTGAGTTCAGTTTCCAACATCCACAAGGAGTTTCAGAACTATCTGTACCTTCAGTTTCGGTACATGGACATATATATGCAAGTACTCACATATACACATAAGATAAAAATAAATCTTTTCAGAAAAGCATGTCATCAGCTTTGACATGTATGAATAAAACCAGATGAGTCCATCATCCTGCCATGAGTTCTTCCCTTCCTGGCATTCACAATAACTGCACACATACAAGGTCCCTTCTGTACTGTTTGCGTTCAAGAAAACCTGGAAACCTAAGTGCCTGTGCACAGGGAACCCAAAGAATGAGCTGAGCGAGCTGCTGTATTAGTTACAGTTTTACCACTGTGATAAAAGGCAACTTGCAGAAGTTTCTTCTGCAGCTTACGGTTGCAAAGGGCTCGAGTCCATGACAGTGGAGCAGAGGTAGCAGGCATCAGGAGGTGGGACCAGTAGCTGAGATCTCACATCCTGAATTGCAAGCAGAAGGCCTTTTGAAACCTCAGAGTCTGTCCCCAGTGACACACTGCCTCCAGCAAGGTCACACCTCCTATTTCTCCCCAAACAGTCACCAACTGGGGACCAAGAATTCAAATGGATAAGCCTTACTTACAGGGGACATCCCATTCAAACCATCACAGCTTTGTTCAGTGGATGGCTGTTTAATGAATACATCCTTTCCATGTTGATCAAGTCTTCAAATCTCTAATTAATCAGTTCATTTGGATGTTTTTCCTGCATGTATGTGCATGCATCACGTGCATGAAGCACCCAGAGGCCAGAAGAGGATGTCGAATCTTCCGAGACTGGAGTCACAGCTGATGTGACCTGGCATGTGAGTGCTGGGAATCGAACCCAGGGCCTCTGGGAAAGCAGCCAGAGCTCTTAACTGCTGAGCCATCTCTCCAGCCCCCCTGAGATTTTAACCTTTACTTATCCACTGCAAAACTGGTGTGGTTTTACTTTATTTTTAACGACTTCTTTAGCTTTGCCTACATAGTAATGGATTTCTTCACACATGCATCTTGTACTTTGCTCTTTTTCATTTATTATTATTGTTGTTGTTGTTGTTGTTGTTATCATCACCATCGTTTTTCTTTTTTCAAAACAGGGTTTCTCTGTGAAACAGCCCTGGCTGTCCTGAAAATAGCTCTGTAGACCATGCTGGTCTCAGACTCACAGAATCTGCCTTCCTCTGCATCCCGAGTGCTGGGATTAAATGTGTACCACCACCGCCCAGCTGTACTTTGTTCTTATTTCATCCCTTCTCCAACTTCCCTCTCTCATGTCACCCCTGTGTAGTGATATTTCATTTGTATTTTAATAAATAAAACTTGCCTGAAGATCAGA
>LOJH01021986.1:0-20072 GCA_001685095.1 Ellobius talpinus
GAAGGAAGGAAGGAAGGAAGGAAGGAAGGAAGGAAGGAAGGAAGGAAAAAAGAGGAGATGGAGGGAGGGAGGCATGGATAAGAAGAGAACAGAGCGAACAGTGGGGAGGAAAGAGGGAGAAAGGGAGCCACACTGTGACTTTCCGAAGCTCCCAGAACAAGCTTACTGAATCAGATGGCATCTCTTTTGATCTGCCATTGTGACTTTTGTGCAGTAAAATCAGCCCCCCTCCCCAGCCGCCCGTGCTCATCATGTGCCCTCACAGCTGTTTGGTTCTAGGGCTTTTCCCTTTGAAGGCTGGCATTTCTAGAGCTTTCTCCCATCTCCTTCTGTGGTGCTAACATGATTCCCCAGCCTTCCCAAAGGAGACAGTTTCCCACCTTCCCATACCATGAGAGCAGAAAGTTCTGGGATTTGCCTCTCTGTCGATTATTCCCTTAGCTTTAGAGAGAACACTCTTGCCTAAAGTCTCTTAGCAGTTTGCTGTGTGGACACTGAGCACTGAGTGATCCCAACCAAGTCCTTGAACCCCGCCCTCTCCCTGCATAGCCCCACAAGCATTGCTTTCTCACCTCCTCAGCAATATTAGGAGAACCAAGAGCTTTCTGCTTTCTTGAGCCCTAGTCCTCTCTACCTCCCATGGGTGACACATGCCTCACTCTGAGTTCTACCTTCTTAAATGTGTCTATGGCTATGGCTCTCACGAGCCCATCATTGCTGAGCAAGCTTCCTTCATGACCACACTCACAGCCTTACAACCAAAGGCAGTTTTTTTTCTTTTTTACTGAAATGAAACTTTCAGGAGGTAAACATGAATGGATGGACTTTAGCTACCATACTCAAAGTACACAGATTCATAATTAACATACGCATTTACCAAGGTTCCCTCTCCCCCATCAAGATGCAAACCTGGGACATTTCCAGCATCGCACAAGATGATTTTCTACTAAGTCCAAACATTGTGACTTGTTTTTCTGAGTTATCAGCATAAGAATATGCTAGAGAATGAAATGTTCTCTACCAAATACGTGGCTGTGTTTGGGTACCTGAGATTGTCTGGGCCTCCCTGATAGTCTCACGCCCTTCTGTGTGGGGCAGACCCTCTTCTGCTTGCTAAGGGCAGACACAGCATCCTGGGATGGATAACCACAGGTGCCTCTCCAGAAGGCCTTTCTTTTCTGTTGTCTCATTTTGGAGCCAGGGCTTGACACCGCAACCAAGGTTGTCTTCCATTTTCCTGTAATCTTCCTGCCTTAACATCCTGAATATTGAGATTATGGTGTCTGCCACCTCACTTAGCCAGAAACACGTTTGGAGACCTCTGTCTGTTCCTACACCATCTCATGGAAGATCTAGAGGAGGAGAGGAGCAGTGTCTGGTCTCACTTCAGAATCCAGTAAACACTGCCACGTAGAGAGCAATTGCAGAGAGACATAAGGTAAGGTTGGCAGAGGTCAGAGGCTGTGCCCGAGGTTGCAGTGTCCATGACGGCAGGAGAGTACCTCTCTCACAGCTTGCGTATTGTCCCCCGTGCTACCTGGACTCCTAGTACGTGTTCAGTGCTACACTGTGCACTGGGTGTGCAGTAGCGAAGATCTCAGAGGATTTGTGTTCTGGGAAGCAAAGTTAGCAAAACTACAGGGTGAAATATAAAGCATTGTTAGTGCATGAGGCACTGGAGGATTGGAGAGGGTGTGTGAACAACAAGATGGGTAGGCACATTTGCTGGACATGGAGTGGCTGAGGAAGGAGTGAGAGCAACAGAGAACCGAGGAACTGGGCAAATAGTAAGGGGATGGAACTGTCTTTATAATCCCAACTACAGGACAGTGTAGTATTCTTTTCTCTCACCTCTTTTTCCCCGCCCCCTCCTTCTCTCTCCTCTCTCTCTCTCTCTCTCTTTCTCTGATTTCACTGTGAGATTTTCAGACTTTCTCTTTCTGCCGACCACCTCTAGATTTTCAGCTTCTGGTGCACAGAGAATAGCTCCCATGTTTCTTTCCAACATTCCACAATACTATACTAAGAAGAGCAAATGTGCAATCCTCTAATCTCTTATACCCCTTTGTTCCATGGCACAAGCATTTTCTGACCTTACTAACACTTCCAGAATGCTAAAGGACTAATTGCACACATCAAAGACCTTACTGCACATTATCGCCATTTTCTTCAGCTTCATTTGCAGTGGTGACCATTCAAGCCTATACCAAACCATTAGGGCGTAGCATCCTTCTCCACAGGGAGCATCTGTCCACATTGCACCCACAATTGTGAGCTCCACAATATGGACAACACATAGCAGCAAGGACGGCGATGCTGCAACTATGCAATGGGATTTATAAGACACACTTCCAGAAAAAAAGGAGAAGATAGATTTCCACTTCTCAGCAGCCATTAGTGGCACAGCTATAGACCTGTGAGAGCAAATCACGCAAATTGCCAACACTCTGTGCCAGCACAAGCAGGAACCAAAATACATCCTAGACATAAGCGCCCTAAATCAGGGATTCTTAAGTGCAATCTTAGAAACACAAATAATCATTCATTTACTTGGTAGGCATTTATTGAAACCATGCTATGTGCTAAAATCAGAAACACAATGGCAAACAAAATCAACTTAAATCACTATTATAAGAAAACCTCCATTCATTAAACATTCATCTAAAATGCCACCAAGATGAATATTATGAATGGAAGCTCCATGGACTATGAGAGGGAAGAAAACGTGGTTGGTCCAGGGAAGACTTGCCTGAGAAAGTAAAGCTAGGGCTGGAATTTACAGGATAAGTGGATAATTACCTAGGTAAAGTGGCAAAGAACAGTGCTCCAGAGAAAGGAAATGACCCACGCAAAGGCCCTGAGTTAGGAGGAAACGTAGCAAAGGCGTGGGAGATTACCACACTCATGAGAAACGGGCATGGGGCGACTGACAGAATAGTTTAGGAGCAGCTAGTGGGAGACCTGATGGTAGCAGGGCCATGTGCCCTCTCCATCACCCTTTCCTGGTTGGACCTTCCAGATCTGCAGCCCCCAAAGCTGAATTTTAGTTAGCCATAGGCATGCTCCAATAGCTGCCTCATTTATGCATATAGTGAAAAAATGAATTTCAAGACATGAACAATTGATAGACATATTTGAGGGTGTCTGTGAGCTACTGATATGGGGGTGAGGAGAGAGAAAAGGTGGGGTGTGAGGGGTGGATCCCTCAACAGCAGAAGCAGGTTCTTCTTCCTAATGCCGCTCCATACACCCAAACACTATAGTGTCGACTGTGCTCTTAGAAGAGTTGGCAAAATATTATTTCTTTTGAAAAGTATATAATCAGGTCTATTATTATGACTATTACTTACAGCTGAAATTAATATTTTGAGAAAAATGGGAGTGATTTCAATGAAAAGGCGACACCGAGGGGGTTTTATGTGCCTTACAGAGTCTTGGATTATTTGAATATTACTACTTTTTGCTAATGGACAATCACTCTGATTTAACTTACAAAACACCAAGCAATCAGTGTGAGAATGACTTAGTTATCTCAGTCTCGCGAAGTTTTCCTGTGCAATGAGTCTGAGACCCTGATGATATTTATTCATTACATTTTTAATGATATATCAGGTTACCATAGCAATTCTGGTTCCCTGGAAACTTCCTTTTCTCAACACACATTTATTGTGTGCAGCATCAACAGCCCGATCCTATTGTTTGAGCTGTCTCATTAAGCTCCAGTAATCTGAAGCTGTCTCAAAATGTTAAGCAGTAGCAATATATTTAAAAAAAATATTTATTGAGGAATAACATGTATTTAAGGAAGCAGCTCACCCTCAAATCACCCTTGCTCCACAAGGCTTTCATTGACCCTCCAAGTCACTATCTTTAGTGCAAGCATAGCTGAGGGATTATGTCATTCGTTGGAATAATTAAATATATACTCTTATATAGTTACTCCAGCAATTATTTTTATGTTGGTCTTTCATCTCCTTAGAGATTATGGCTTCTACAAATCAGGAGCTGTTATAATCAGGGCTGTGTTTCCCACAAGCATGTTGAAGCTCGCTACTGCTCCCACAGCTGAGACAAAATATCTGACATAGCAATGTAAGGAAAGGAGGGCTGATTTTGGCTTAGGGTTTAGGCATGCAGTCAGCCATGGCCAGGAAAGCATGAAGGTGTTCATTCCATGGCTTTCTTTGGAAACAGCATCTCTGCAGGTGACAGTCAGGTTAAAACAAGGTTGTTAATGTGAGTTCCAGCTGCATATGGCCATGTCGTTACCAGAAACTGGTGACTTGGACACAAGGCAGGTGTATAGGAAAGATGAGCAAGAGCGAAGCACAGAGAACATCGTGAGACCTGAGGGCAGAGTGTAGATGATGGGTCTGTAGCCGCAGAACCCCAAACATCAGCAGCAGATCCTAGAATTGGCCGTGAAACTTGCAGTAAATTTGTCTACGCAGGCTTCAGATGCAACTACCCCATCAAAACCTTGACCGCACACCTCATTTTTATAATGAAAATTTTCACATTTATTTTCTTGGTGCGTGTGTGTGTGTGTGTGCTATGTGTTGAGCATACTTACATGTGTGTTATGGCATGCATGTGAAGGTCAAAGGACAACTTGTGGGAGTTAGTTCTTCCACCATGAAGATTCAAAACTCAGGTCTCCAGACTTAGTGACAAGTTCCTTTATTGACTGAGCCATTGTGCTGATCCTGAATCAGACTTTTACCATGTAGAACTCTAGTACAGCAAGTTTCTATTGGCTAAGCCATGCAGTTTGTGGGAGTTTGTTACAACAACCCCATCAAGTAATCAACACTACTGAATTAATATGTGTGCCCATGCTTGAATACAATAATTCCTATCAATAAATAAGACAATTTCAACACAATGTTCTTTAATCACTTAATTCATCCACTTGCTCATCTATCTATTCTACAAACACTGACTGTCACATCTGCCAGGTGTGGCTTTGACATGCCTGGGTGTGAGGATAGAAATATAAAGTAAATAAAACACAGTTTCCTCTAGGTTCTAGTAATAATTTCCTTGTTTGTGACTACTTGCTGTGTCTAGCAAAATTTATGCTATTTTTTTTCTTTTTGGCCTGCACATTCTCACTTAATCCTTAGCACAAACAAGGAATTATTATCTCAAGTTTTCAGGAAAAAAGGCCAAGTCATTGAGGTTTAGCTTTGAGTAAACGACTAGAGATGTCAAACGCTTATGATAGACACTAGAATTGTTGGGGTTTGAAGTCAGTGGGAATCCCTCTACTTCATTCTAAGTTTTTGAGGTCCTGGAGACACAAAAATCTGTGACTCTGATTCAAGGCGAACATATAGTTAAAAGACTACAATACAACACAATATTGGTATTCAGGAAAGGAAGACAATTGGTAGAATCTGATAGAATTAACAGGGGAGGTTTCTTTTGTAATTTACAATGGGGAAATCACACTTCCAGAGGCAGAAAAGAGTAAAATGATTATGGATACTGAAAATCATGGGAATGTGAATCTCTCATTATAGATTCCTCAGAAGTATGAGATTGATGCAATAGTATTCTAGAAGTATTTAAAGAAATGTAAGACCAGACATGGAGGTACTTGTGCAATGCTTTTGGATTTTATTTGGCATTAAGCAGGGAGCCATTAAAATAATTTAAGCAAAAGAATGTGCTATAGAGATTAATTATGATGTATATTCAACTAAAAGACCATTCAGGAGATCATTGTAATAGTGGAGAGGTGACAAGATCGAACAAGGATGCAGACTTATGAATGCAGCAGAGATACTACATTGTAAAAAAATACAGCCTGAGAAGTGATAGGACCGTGACATCTTTGTATGATTGTAGAGATAGTGGCACCGCTACCACATGAAGAAGAATTGGGAGGGTAGGTTGGCCTTTGAAAGAATGCAGATGTGGAGGTGTCAACAAGGCAGTTGGAAATGCATAATTTAGATACAGAACAGATATGAATTAATGCCATTAATTATGGGATAAAATACACTAATGTGACTGCTGAAGTCATTCGTACAAACAAGACTGTCGTGGCAAAGATGAGCAACAAAAAGCAGAAGAGAGAGAAGACAGCTAGAGCCTCATTCTTTAAGATAATTCTTGGCACACAGAAAATATCAACCAAGACCTTGCATTGGGTTTTCAGGGGTGAGGATGAAGAAGAGAAAATTGGCAGATAACTCAAGAGACAGAAGAGGAGAAGGACTTGAAGGCATCAAGCAAGAAAGCATTTTACAAGTTGGAAGCCAGGCAATGGTGTTAAAGAAACAGCTGTAAAGAAAACAGGGTACTTGAGACTGAACAAATATCAGAAATTTGCTCAAAAAGAGGAAGGGAAAGGGTGTGATTAGAAGTTTGGAAGAAATACACTGAGATCACTAGGGGCCTGTGGCATCATAGAGAGGTCACCAGAGTTGAAAGCAAGCAATTTCAGGATGTTCGAAGCCAGCAGCATAGTTGTTACTCTTCAGAGGGTGCTGGTAGGAAAACAGAGGAAAGAAGAAACAGGAAGAAGGAACCAGAGTGTTCTGGGTGTTTATTTCCCAAGAGACTGATTCTATTCACAGAAGTCTGGATTCTATTTTTCCGAGCGATTCGTGGAAAAAGAAAGATAGGGAGGTATTTGTGGGTAAAAGGGGTTGACTAATTAATTGTTCCCTGAACTAAACCATTTCACAAAGAGGAGAGCTGAGGGTTGACATCCATGGAAGCAGAAGCAGAGTCTAATGAAACACAACTGCAGGAAAGACACATTTTAAGTAGAACAAGTGTAGAGAGGAAGGAGTAGCAAAATTTGTTCCTGAAAAATAAAATATGTTCCTAGAAAGACTTTCTTCTATAGGAGAGTCAGGATTATACATCCACTTGTCAATCATCTATCCCAAGACTGATATGAACACTACAAGCCGAGCCTTGATAAGTCATGGAGATGAATAAAGAGTGTGCCTTTCTCTACAGGTCCAACCTTGTGGCCCTCTTCATAAAACCCAGGATTTTGTTTTCCTCTTTATTTTCGAAGCTCCGGGGAACTCAGCAGTTCCCAATAAATCCAATCGCAGGGAACTTGGCTTTGATTACTACCAAGAGCCTCAAAGGTCCAGTCTGCACTGGCCTCCTTTCCCTCCTTCACTGAATACAAATGTGATTAAAAGATCTGCAAGACAACAAATGTTCCTGATGCAAACATTTGATGATATTTGATGATGTTTGATGAGTGCAGAAAATGCATTGGCTCTGCTTCCTGGCCTAATATCAGAAAAGATAAATGTAATCCAAGCCCATGAATTCCCTGGAAGGAAGAAAATAACAGAGATCCAACTGCCAGGTACAAAATACAGATTTGGTGCCCAGAAAGGAAGGCTCTCAGAAGGATATTGTTTAGTGCTTGTGATAGAACCCAGGGCCTCACATGTATAAGCAAGTACTCTACCACCAAGGAACATTGCATCTTTGGAAATAGTGGGTCAGATGAGATGACTGAAATAGGAAGGTTCCTTGTCACCAAGCCTGACCATCTGAGTTCAGTCTGTAGACCTATATAGTAGAAGGAGAGAACCAACTCCCTCAAGTTGTTTTCTAATCTCTCCAGCTATGCCCTGGCATGGGAGTTGCCCACTTTTCTCCTAACACACACTTACAAACACATATACACACAGAGAGACTCACACAGAAATGCGTACACACATATGCACACACACAATTAGAATATTGTGGTAGTTTAAATGAGAATGCTCCCCCATAGGTTCACATATTTGAATGTTCAGTCTCCATTTAGTGGAACTGTTTGGAAAGGATCGGGAGGTGTGACCTTGTTGTTGGAGAAGGTGTATCATTGGGGTGAACTGTAATGCAAAGCTCCAGCACCATGCCATGCCTGTCTGCTTCCCACCATGATGTCCATGTACTAACCCTCCAAAACTGGAAGCAAGCACTCAGTTAAATGTTTTCTTTCATAAAAGTTGCCTGGATCATGGTGTCTCTTCTCAGCAATAGAACAGTGACTTAGATACACATAAAGATTACAATAGAAATAAAATATTGACTGCAAGTTCTGAGGACAACAGACAGCTGTCCTTGGCGTCACCTCTGCAGGATATAACTTGTCACCCAATCTTGGCACACAGATGAAAGGGCAGAAACAGAACCTACAAAACCAGGTCCAGGAAGCAGAGGAGGATGAATGACTTCAGGTTGGGCTTGCAAGCAGAAAGTAGTTAATGGGAAATTATCTAAAGATCATTCCTTAAGACTGAAACCATGCTGAAATTAGGCCATTTTTTTTCTTTTTAAAAAGAGTAATGTATTTTTGATCATCACATTGCTCTTCCCACTTATATGGTACGGTGTGGCATTTAAGTACACATATGCTAATGTATGGATCAGATCAGGGAGCCTGCACATCTGTCACCTCAGGCAGATATATTTTCTCTGTTTGGAAACATTCCAAACCCTCCCCACTAGGTATTTTGAAATATTTCAGTTAGTTGCTCTCAACCATGGTTATCATGCTATGGTATAGTGAGTGCTTTAGAAGCTCTTCCCAGTAACTAGCTGCCCCATTAAAACATGCCAGCCAGTCTTCTCTCATCCGTCCCTCATCCTAGTTCCAGGCTCTGCTCCATAATAGTATATTTCTCAGCTTCTTTGAGTTGACGTTCCCTCTCCTCTTCCTTCTTTCCTCTCTCTGTCTCTCTCTTCCTTTGTCTCTGTCTCTTTCTGTCTCTCTGTTTTCTCTCTCTGAAAAATACATGCATGTGGGCAGGTGCACTTACAGATGTGTGAGTATACAGAGGTCAGAATTCAATCTCATATACCATTTCTCAGCAACCGTCCATGCTGTTTCTTGAGGCAAGGCTTCTCAATGGGACCTGGGGCCAGGCTAGCTGTCTTGGGGATGCACCTTCCATCTCCTCAGCCCTGGTATTACATTTATGTGGATGTTGGGGATGTTGGGGATGTTGGGAATCAAACACAGGTTCTCTTGATTGTTGGTCACACACTTTGCCAACTGATCCATCGCCTTGGCCATGAGATCAACTTTCGATGCTGATGTGTTGAACCAACTAAGGAACCAACCAGTAAGGCATATAAAAAGTATCAAGATTATTCACTGTTAGCAAACACAGCTTAGACAGGCAGGACAGAAGGGGTTGGTAAAAGAAGCTCCGTGGGCCGTCTCCACCCTCTGATCTAATTACTCAGGATGTGTAGATGTGTCTAGGTATGTGCACATGAGTGTAACTGCCCACAGAGTCCAGAAGAGGGTGCTGGGTATCGAATCCCCCATAGATGGCAGTGTGACTTGTCTGACTTGGGTGCAGGGAACTGAATTCCGGCCCTTTGGGAGAGCAGTAAGCACTCTTAGCCACTGAGCTAGCTCTCAAGTGCATTGTGTCCTAATTCTAAATACATCCTCACTGGAACACACACAGAATGGCCACTGCAGGCTTCTAACTGCCACAGCCACAGAAGAGCAGAGTGAGCACCTGCTACTTCGGAAACTCAGAGGAAAGATGGCAGGCAGCTATGCACCTGATCCTGGTTTCATATGTCCACTCAGCTAATTCTTCCCTCTTACTGTGGGGTGAAATGAGTGAAGGGTTCCTAGGAGAAAAAGTACCTTTTCGATGTCCCTGAAACATGAAAGAAAGGAATCAGCCAGCCTCCATGCCAGTCACTTCTGTGAGCATTCTGAGTAACCTGAGGCTCATCTAGGAGGCCCTGAACATGTTCTGGTGAACCTTCTCAGAGGAGATGACTAACACTCAAACACCTGTGAGAACCAACCTCGTGGAGCAGAGAGAGAGAGAGAGAGGACTAGGAAGGGTGATCATTATCATCTCTTCAGGAGTGGCTAAAGAAGACTCAGGGGCTGTCTCCATCCCCTGCTCTGATTCCTTAGGATATGCAAGGATTTTCTGAATGGTTCTTGAATGGTCTCAAAAACAGAAGTGTTGACTTGATGCCTGGGATGGTTATCAGGAGATAGTAGAACCTTTGAAAAGGGAGGCATGATGGAAGATCTTTATATTACTAAGAGTGTGTGCTAGGAAGGAACTGCAGAATACTGAATATTTACTTTTGAATCATTTGCTTCCTGATGATAAGGCGGAGGGTTTTACCTCCAGAATGATGTGCTATCTCATACAAGCCCAAAGCAATGGGACTCACTGATCACAG
Source organism: Ellobius talpinus (assembly GCA_001685095.1). Lineage (NCBI taxonomy): Eukaryota > Metazoa > Chordata > Mammalia > Rodentia > Cricetidae > Ellobius > Ellobius talpinus. The sequence goes on from LOJH01021986.1 coordinate 10,201, forward strand.
ACTCTACAACTTCCATAATTACGAGTCCAAAGAAACATTCTCTCTTTGCAAGTTGATCCCAGGCATCAAAACCATGATGCTCCACTTAAGATTTTGGGTTACTGTCCTCTTTAGAACCTCTGGTGGCCTTGAGCCCACATTATAGCAAGTCAACATCCAGATGAACACATTACTATACTCTGTTTAGCCAACCCCTATTCAGCTCTCCTGGCCCTTGGAGGAATTTGGGTTAATAACACTTCTCCAAGGAGTCAACAGACTGTTGGTTTTGCCTTTGGACCCCTATAGGAAGGTGCTAAACTAAATACCACCAGAGGAGAACAATCAAGAGAGAAAGGAGGATTTCCAGTATGTGATTAGAAACTGGCACACCCCCAGAAGGAACAAGGGAGGGAGGCAGCGATGGAAAGGAACAGGCAAATGGGAAGCTAACAGTCAGGAACCTCATTCTGGGGCGAAAAAATCAAGGATGTAGAACTGCCTGATAAGTGCCGAGAGGCAGGAGGGGAGAACAGTGCTGAGAAAACCCAAGTCATGTATTCAGCTGAGGAAAATCATCAGCCTTCTTGCCAGGTAGTCCTTCAGGAAAGACAGGGTTCAGTCCACCCATGATGGTCTGACAGCCTCACTGCATCTGAAGACCACTCCCCGACAGGGTGAAAGACAAGGGAAAGAGAAAGTTTGGATTCTGCCAAAAATGACCTCAGGTTAGAGACAGATGTGGAGCTGCGTGCTCTAACTCTACTCACTGGGTGGTGAGATACTGAGCCAATACGAATAAAAAGTGATGCACAAAACTTCTCCAAATCCAGTTCGTGGTTTTAACTGCATCTCGGATAGTCTTCAGGCAGCACAGTGCCATGGGATGCTCTGTCCCTGCTCAATGCTTAAGTCTCTGAAGCCTGCTCAAAGTGGCCATTGTTCAAAAAGTGATTTGCCCATGATCTTGGACTTGCACTTCCGCCCCTTTCCACCAGATGATGGTGGGCTTGTTCAGGAGTGTGCACTCTTTGCTGCAGACTTGGGAGTGACTGGATAGAAGAGTTTAAAAGACATTCTGGAACCCACCCAAAAACACACCCACCGAGTCCATCCTCCTAACTAGGAGGGGGTTGAAGCGTGATGTCCTATGTTTTACAAACTTCTCCCCAGGAGCACCTGAAGCGAAGTTGGGGTATTGCCTGCCAGCAGCTTTACCAGTCTTTTTTCTCAGAAAACAAAAATAACATCTAGATCAGAGATGAGCAGATAAAGTGCATTTTAAATATAAAAACACTATGCTATTTCAAATTTCGAGCCAAACCCACCCTGCAAGACACACAGAAAATGTTAGCAAAAATGGATTCCCAGGAGTTTGAAAGTTGTTTTAAGACCAGCTTCCAATACAGGATCTCTAACCTAAACATGTACTCTTAATTGCCCAGCTATCAAGAATATGAATTGGTTTCACATGCATATGGACTTTCCATATTCCCCCTCAACATACTTTGAGATGGGCTCTCTTCATGTTCCTCAAGCTGGTCTTAAGTGATCCTCCTGCCTCAGCCTCCCAAATAACTTGGACTATAGGGACAAACCACCATGCCCATTGAGGATCTCTTATGCTTTCTTACTTTAAGAAATGATGATGACGGTGGTGGTGGTAATGAATGCCAAAAATGCTTTTAAGACAGAGTCTCAAGGTCCTGATCCTCCCACCCCAGCCGCCCAAATGTGTTGAAATTAAAGACAGCCCCAGCTTAGAAAATTAATTCTTAAATTTTGAAAGATAATTAACAACTTGGTTACTAAGAGCTTATCCACTCATTAGGAAGATATTTGGTTTCCCTGGGTCCCACTTAATCAGCCAAATGAGACAATAGCAAGGTCCGACTAAACTTCTAAGCCTTGAGTGAGAACGAGGTCATGTCTAATGCTGATAGCAAATACATTCATAGCATTAAAGACACCAGGCACTGTCCTAAGTAATCCAAACTAAACAGAGAGTGCTCAGGTACTGAGACACAAAGAGAGTTCAATGCCAGGCTCAATACACAATGAGTTTGGAGCTTTCCTGAGTTGTGTGTGTGTGTGTGTGTGTGTAAATAGGGGCATATATCTTATATCATCATAAAAACCATAATAGTCTATGAGATAGACACTATTATTATCAATCCCATTTCATCAATTAAAGGGAAACTGAGAGAAGTCAAGTGGCTGTCGAAGTTTGTAGGTAGAATGTGTTCAACTGCAAAGAAACAAAGGTCAGAATTTTCTTTCCCTCACATCCAAGTCTGTGGCTCTTTTAGAACCAACAAATGACTGTATTTTTCTTCACTGACTTGACCAACCCCAGAATTGGTTTATAAAATCAACCATGCCAAATCTATAAATATCAGCCTTTATTTCCTCTAATGTCCAAAGAGAGTGGGTATATTATTAGATGTTTAGGATGTTAGCTGCTAGGTATACTTATTGGGATTGGCCACTATCTAAAATAGGGCCTGCATGTCGATTGCTTGACTAAATAAAACAGGCACCATTACAGAGCTTGCCCTGGCCTATTTTGATAAACACCTATTGAGCATCTTCATGTGCTAGGCTCTGGAATAGCAACACACAGATGCATTAGGCAGAAGCCCGGGTTTACAAGCCCTACAGTACAGAGGAAGTATGAGTACTGCCCTTGTTGATACATAAGTCATCATGCGTAGAGGATATCAGTGTGGTTTAGAAAAGTATTTTGGGGAGAAAGGAAAAAGGAGATGTATTTCATCACATATATTTTAACTGATTTCCCATAGTTCTATACTGAAAAAATGGTTTTGAGATTGTAAAAAAATTGCTGCACATTAAAATGAATTAAGAAAAATCAATACCCATAATTGTCTGCTAAGGTATATATGCTAAGATAGAGAGTATTGGCATCAGTAAACTCTACCACCTACTACACAACCAGTTAAGACAGAAAAATCTTATCAACTGTGTATTATTTTTTATGCACATGGAGTGTTAGTCTTTGTGATGTATTTAATTTTGGACCACTTCCTAATAGCACATCGTATCGAGTGTAGTACGTACTCCTTGCTAGGTGTACTGTACAGTCCTTGTTTGGTGAAGTATATAATCCTTTCTGTGTCTAAAGCACACTCGTTAGCTGAGCTTATATTTGGATAGCTTTTTGTTAAGAAGGCAAAGGGGGATATTGAAAAGTCACTTACCAATGAAGTATTAAATTATAATATCATTGAGAAATACCCCAACTTAGAGACAAAGGCTTTGGGAACCATTTACAAGATAGATAATCACTGACATGAAGTAGAAAATATGGATAGGAAAGCAGACTTTGAAATTAATGTACAAAGAAAAGGTGTAAGTGGAAGACACTGTTCAAAGATCAAATAGAGAATGAGAAGAAATATCCAGCACGTCCTCCTGGGACCTCTCTCCCTCTATCAGAATTTGTGGTTTCAAACTCTAGGGCACTATTGGCCTTGTGGAAGCCAGAATGTAAACTTGATAATCAACATTCATCTCAGAATAACCCAAATTAAAACCCAGCAATAGTTGATGTCTGTGGTGTGAAGTTATGGTTCTGATCAAATCTGCAGATGTGCATTAAAAAAAACAACCCTCACATTTGGACAAACCCAGGACATGGGCAGTATTGTGCAGTTCCTAATATGTGAAATGAAATCTGAATGTCATGCTACACAAAAAATCATAAAAGTAATACATTTAAGTCCAGCGTTTTATTTTATCCAAATTTGATGGTAAAAAAATCAAAGCTTTCTCTGTAAACATAGTTCTGCTCAGAAGAGATCCCCTGTTATTTTTAACAGTCTCTTGAAAACAATTTAATTGCTATAGAGATAGCAACTCATCTTTTCTCTTTCCCTTAGCTCCATTTTCTATTATCTATTTTATATAATAATTCATAAAGTTATGCCCATTTGGGGAGCAAACGCACTTGGCACCTAATATATATAGAAAGCAGGTAGAAATGACCAAGCAATTTCAGAAGTCAGTTAAAGTTTTCATTGGCCAGAACTGCTAGTTTATACTCAAGACTTAGAAAATATTTAAACAGAAAATGCACCATTTCAAAATAGGAAATAGACACTGATTTCCATCCCAGTGTGAAATTTTACCATGAAAATCAATAAGTACAAGGTCCCCAGCCAATCTTCCCTTGATCTTCTGGGCAGTTTGGTTATGTTTTTGAGTTTCTGAGATAGTCTTGCTGTGTAGATCTGGGTAGCCTGGTACTTTCTATGCAGCCCTCGACTGCATCAAAGTCCTTGACTTGAGATTATACTGCCTCAGCACAAGTGTTGAGATTACAGGTGTCTGTTATCACACCCAGCTTCTAATCTTTGGGTAAAATTCTCAGCTAGGAGGAAAACTTCACCTGAGAGATTGGCCTCCCTCTGGACTCTTCCTGATTCTCTGTGTTAGCAAAGCTCTGTCCTTAGACCCTCATCAGTCATGTTTGCATCTTCTGTATGTATCTCATTTCTTTTTTATCATATAGACATTTATGAACTAATCCTATGTCCCTTTAAACCTATATACTACTTAATAAGGTAAAGTGATGCCCCTCTCATTTATATATTTTGCATTCAAGTTCTTTATTCATGGCAAGCCCCCATATTGTTAAGTTGTATGTAATATGTTTGTATGTGCATTGTACATGCATGAATGCCTGTGTGTTTGAGTACCAGGTAAGGAAGGAGGAGTAGAGAGTCAACAGTCTACCTTGTGTCCATTCATACATGCCTACCCTTCCCATCAGATGAACCATTCACTTTTTCCATTCTTATACATGTTGATACGTTTGCATTCATCTGTCTGATTACATCTCTGAGCAGACATCATAGGAGTAGAGAATTTTATTTATCCTTGTAAACCAGTGTCTCAAACAGAGAATGTTGTCTAGTGTGTATTGTGTGTTGAATGAAAGTCGAATGAATGATCTCTGAAAGATTTGAGGAGTATAAGGCATAAGGCACAAAACCACCAGCTTAAGGAGGAAAGTTGGCCTTGCCTTACCTCGTGGAGTTATAAGCAACCACCTAATATTTGTTTCCCATAAGGTGGATAAACTACTACTGCATTTCAGAGCCAGAGCGGTGTTCTGTGATTCTCCAACCATCTTTAAGTGTAAAGATGCATTAACAGAGTGGGACAGTACCATGCTGTGCAGCTCATCACTTAAAGAGAAAGAGTACCAATGCAACCACAACTGCAAGCCTTTTGGGCTGCACTGACTCCATCTGCCTTCTGAAAGGGGTAGATGCAGCACCTGTTGGCCCAGGCAACTCGTGAGATGCACTCATAAGAACTGAAGCAAATGGTGCAGCAGAAAGGGAAGGATGAGAAGAGAAGGCAGAGGGAGTTTTCCATCTCTAAACCAGCACTCTAGTATATTTAAACAAGAACAAAATTGTAGTGGCATTTGAATTGTATTTTAATAAATAAAACTTGCTTAAAGATCTGAGAGTAAAATAGCCCCATTGGTCAGCCTTACAGACCAGGTAACACACACCTTTAATCCCAGAAGCCACGCTAGTTTACCATAGAAACCGGACAGTGCATGCCTTTAATCACAGTGGTGCATGCCTTTCATCCAAGGCCTAGGGAGGATTATAAAACGGGAGGAAACAGTTCTCAAACACAGTCTCATTCTAAGATTCCTGGAGGCAGGATCGCCATTTTCTGGCTGAGGTCAAGGTAATAGCCAGAGGCTGACTGGTTTGCTTTTCGGGTCTTCAGGTTGAACCCTAATTTCAGTCAGTAAGTTTTTATTAATTATGCTCAAAAGCTATACCTGATTCTGTTAATGGGGCCAAGAATCTGAGACCAGATAGGTCATGGGCCCTAGAGGAAAGCCTACCACTGTTATTCTGCAGAATGAACGTATCAATACAACAATCCTCAAAGCCGTATTGCTATACCAATAGATCGGTGTGTCACTCAGCCCCCAGCAGATAAGATTCTCCTTGCAAAAGACTGTAATTAACACAGAGCCCCACAACTAGACAATGCAGCCAACAGAGACGCTGACATTTTTATCCCTAAATGGGGTGTCTATATCACACCACTCCCCCCAAGGTTCAGGGATGTACACAGAAGAGGACGTGCAAAGATTGTAAGAGCCAGAGGTGATGGACGACTCCAAGGAAACAACCGTTTTCAGACACAACAGAGCAGGTCTACGTATGAATTCACAGCAGACAACAGCTCAGGACAGAGGAGGGAAACATGGGTGTGAAGTTGACGTCCCCCTCCTGTGGATAAAGCTGTTCACCACTGATAGCTGCTGGAGAAGGGGAAGTAGGTTTTCTCCAATGGAGTGATACTGGGGGTATCATTCATACTTCGGGACAGGCCCCGCCTCCAGGAGTAACTGGCCAACACCAAACAGATTGTACGTTTTTGTTTCTTTGTTATTGTTTCTGTTGTCTGCATGTTTTGTTTTTGAAGAGAGAGAAAGAGCATGAAGTTCAGTGGGTGGGGAGTTTGGAGAGCATCTGGGATGGGTTGGGCCAAGGGAAAGAAAATAATCAAAATATTTTTTGTGAAATTCTCAGAGAATAAATAAAAACATTTTTTAAAAAATCGGTTTACAAACTATCTTTTAAAAACTTCTAGAAATCAATTAAAAATTTTGAAACACAAAGTTTTGACAAAGCAGTCAATAATACTTTCAGTTTTTTTCAATAAATATCCCTGTCACTTAAAAAAATGTGTCTCAAAAGATAAGTGTGTTCCAGAGCGATAGCTCTGCCATTAAGAAATTGCTCTACTCATAACTACATCTCAGCACGGAGACACATACATATTATTGAAAATAATAAAATAATAACAATTAAATATTTAAAATGAGAGAGAAAATAGATATTTAAAAGAGTTGAGCTATAATTTCTCAAAATTCTAAAAATGAAGACGTTGAATTTTTGCACCTCCCCATGCTCCACTTTGAGTTCAAGAAAAAATCGTCTCTCTAGGAGAGGGAGTGGAGAGCTGAAGTGATAATATTCTAGTTTTAGTTGTCAACAATTAAAAAGACTTTAAAGTGGTAAACTGATAAGACTCCCTCAATAAAAAAGGCACCTTCTGTCGCATTTTTCTGCCTTGCAGACTCCAGTTCAACTACGTGCCTGCTCACAGAGAACCCAATAGTCTCTATCTACCCCATAGCGTCTGAGATTCATCCAGTAAACAACTCTTGTGGTGTGGAGAGGGCCTGTTGCTTCTGGAAGGGACAGGCTGCCTGCTGCTCTTCTCCTGAAAGCAAGATGATGAACTCAACAATGGCTCCCTGGCTGGATGCGGCTAGCTTGCCGCGGAGGCTTAAACACTGGCCCTTTGGCCCAGTTTTCTATCTGAGCCGGGCTGATATCAGCCCTCAGGAGAGTGCGAGCACACAGCTAAAGCACAGCCAAGGGCCACTGCGGACACTCGAGAATAAAAGTATAAATATGCCAGGAAGAGAAGGGAGGAAGTGAGAGGGAGAGCTATGGCCACCCCATACATACTCTGTTGGTGCAGTCTACGGAACAGGCAGGTCAGGCATGCGCACAAGCGTCTGTGAGTCTCAGAACGAAGAGAGTGTATTGTTTAGGGAAGAACAAAATCACACACTCTGCATAGTGTAATGTTCCATGTGCTAAGATGAGCCATTAAGGAGGACTGAGAATAGAGGTATTTAGACAGATGGAGGAGGCGGCATTTCCGGAGTGGAGTGTGAGTGCATGCAAGCTCCAAAGAAAAGGCTATGTCTTGGAGGTCTTGGAGGGTAGGGACAACCCAGTATCTAATTCAACCATTCACTTTCTTTTATTCTAAGAAACAGTACAACAGTGTTGTCTGAGGCTGGCTTTGAACTCCTGGGATCAACCAATGCTACCCAGGCCACCCAAGTAGCTGGCATTCTAAACGTCTGTCACTATAGCTAAACATCTCAATTCCCTGGAAGATATTTATCTGGCTAAAGATGGACATAAAATCAGTGCTTACTATGGTTGAATATCGATACCCAAACGTAGTGTGAAATGACTTAGAAGAGGAGCACATTCATTCCCTAGAAAATAGGTATTTCCTGGAAAACAGCCAGGGAAGGTTAAATGTCCCCATTTCGGGTAGACTGTCTTAAACCTCTACCTCATTCTCTAGAGGAGTTCATCCCATGGTGTTAAAGACCATTCCTCATGGTTACAGGCATATGCCAAGCCATTCCTCTGTTTATGGAAGCTACAGGAGATTTTCTATGTTGTACTCCTTAGCTTCTTCAACAAACAGGAGATCTTCAAGACAGGAATTATTTTAAAAAAAAGCTACTTTCATTACTTGAAGAGAGTGGATTGAAGTTGTTTTTCAACTGCTGGGTCTGAGAGCAGAGACGGCAAATTCAGGATGCCCATCAATATTTATGAAGGTTGAGCGCCCTGGAAATGCCAGGTTTTCAGTTTCTGAGGCAGCCTCTGAGCTTCCTAAGAGGCAGGCGCCCAAGAGTTGGGCCAGAACTTGGAGCTGAACATCTAGAAACTGGCTGGACTTTTGTTCCCTCTTCCTCGCTGGGAAAAAGAAAAAGTTAAAGGCTAGAACCCTGGCGGACAAGACAATTCCACTGAATGGTGTTTGCCAGGTGTCAGGATAAGCAATTAGTTGAAGGGTTGGTGCTGGGGGGAACAGGCAGCCACACAAGGGGTTTTCAGAACTGAAGCCACAAGCCCAGAGGTGCCAGGCTTCAGAGGCACAAATCCTCAGACTGCTTGAGGCCATTTAGCACCAGAGTACATCATGGCTGTGCGGCTGTTTGATTCCCAGAGTCCTAGAGCAGATACAATGCCAGGGGCGTCCAATGGGAAGGGAAGCAGACAGAGCCACATCCCAACTAGGCTGAGCCTTTGGGGGCACTAGAGGGCTATTTGAACTCTTGCCCAAGTGAAGTCGCAGGTCTCCAGCTCTGAAGTGGAAGGAAAAGTAGGGGGGAGCTGGAGACAGGCCTTGTTCTCTGGAGGTTCCCTTTAAAACCGGGGAAAGGGGATTTCCCGAGACCTTGGCGTTCAAATTCAAAGTGCAATTACTGAATGTCCACAATTCCGTGGGGCTGTGTAATGTGTTTCCCACACAGACTTCTGCCTGCTCCGCTCTTGGTGTCTCGAATTGAATATTCTTTCTTGTTAAGTTATAATGACAATGCATGTACGTTATCAAGTTATATTTTGCCAATAAAACTTTTAATTTGCTTAAGGAGGTAGCTTCTGCTGCGGGACTCTCCAGAGGCCCATTTGCTGCAAGCCTCTGACAAGGCCTGCAAGCTATCTTGTTACAAGAGAAGGGAGCTGGCTGGGGGAGTTAGACACCTGCTGGGTAATTCCTCCAGAGGAACATAAACTCCAAAGTGGAAGGGAATTTCAAAACATCCTGTTTGACTTATTTTACAGGAGACATTGGGTAATTGTTCCAAAAGTGCATATATAGGTGGGCTTGTCTTGGGAAACCTTTGCAATAAGCTCCCTAATTTTATTTTATTGGGTGTTTGTTAACATTTGACATGTAGCCTAGCTGCAACAGGCTCACAGGCTTGAACCCTTGGTTCCCAGAATTTGATGAACATTTAGGAGATGTGAGCTAGCTGGAGGGCGTGGCTTGCTGGATATAGGCCTTATAAATTACATTTTGATCCCTACATCTAGCACACCCCGTTCTCTGCTTCTTGGTCTACTAAGATGTGAGCCAGGGACCACCATAGTCTCGAGCAGCTGTGACTTCTGTACCATGCTACCCTCTTAAACAGTAAGTAGAAAAAAAAATTATCCTTGCTCCCTTAGGTTGCTTCTGTGGGTTCTTTGTCAGAGCAACAAGAGAAGTAAATAATGTAGGGA
>LOJH01021987.1:0-12966 GCA_001685095.1 Ellobius talpinus
TTAAGCAAGATGTGAGAGCTAGCCAAGAAGAGGCTAGATATAATGGGCCAGGCATTGCTTAAATGAATAAATACAGTTTGTGTGTTGTTATTTCGGGGTAAAAGCTAGCCGTGCGGAAGCCAGGCGGGACGAAAAGCAGGCCTGCTCCCCTTTTACTACACTTCTCTACATGCAGCAAGAGAAATCTTTTGTTGGTTAGCTTTTTAGTTGCTTCCAACAAGTAAAGCGCATAGCCCCAGTTCCCATAGCCACTCAATAAACACTTACGGAGTGTTCTACAGTCTATGTGAGAATGGAGTTTGAAGTTCTTTTCCATGTGTGTGATCATGGAAGGATATTAGAATAAAATAGGAACGAGAGAGCTGAGCCCCAGGCCATTCTTAGCTCCCACCTGATGGTTTGACCTTAGACAGACTATTCTTAGCTTATCTGAATCTCAGTTGTTTTCTCATTTGCAAAATGAGAGATTTGGTAAGACAATCTCTGGAACTGCTTTCAGATCTGATTTACTATGAATTCTAACAAATCTACAGCAGAAGAGAGTGGTGGTTCCCCCTCCTCCCTCTACAGTAGGTCAGACCATTACTGTGTTATTCGATATGCGCAAGCCAGAATGCAAGTATATGCGCAAGTGAAGGTCTGCATCTGTGTAAGCCCCATGCTTCTATGTGTGTCTGTGAACCTGCTCAAACCCATGTGCCTATGCAAGCCTGTGTGTATGTATGTGCAAGTGCATGCATTTGACTGTTCCAGAGTCTACACTCACAAGTCTGCTGCATGTATGTGAAAACTTATATGTACGTGCATGTGCAAATCAACGTGCATGAAAACTTGGTGAATGTGTGCACAAGCCTGTGGGCAAACACAAGTCCATACAAATATATGTGAGCCTGTGTGTGCAAATACAAGCCCATAAATCTGTGTGTAGAAGTTATGCATGCAAACCATGTGCATCTTATGCAAGTTTGTGTGCATGTGTAAGCCTTATTATACATGTTTGCAAGCCCCTTTGAGTGTGCTTGCAAGCCTGAATACATGCTCAAATCTATGTATGTAAGCTCTGTCATACGTGTGAAGTCTTGTGTATATTTGCATATGTAAGCCTTGTGTATATCCGCAAGGCTATATGTGTGCAAGTCTTGTGTGTAAGAACATATTTATACATGCAAGCTCTTATACATATGTATGCAAGCCATGTACATGTTTGTGCAAGACTGTATATGTATGTGCAAGCTCATATATGTATGATCCCTCTGTGTGTATGTGTGTATGTTTGTGTGCGCACACAGACCTATGTGCACACATGTATGCAGCCCCATACCCAGCTGGAATTTCATCTGGTCCTCTGCGCTGTAATCATTCCTACAATGGCCAGCCCAAATGGGTCACAATCTGTCCTAGATTTTCTAGATTCTTATAAGCAACTCAGTGGAGATAATAAGACTGTTAAGTTTAGGAGGATTTGCTGATAGATTTCTAGTCACCAAATATTTTCCTCCACTCAGAATAGCTTGGTAATGAGGCTCTAAAAGGTCATGGTCTTTCATTCTCTGACTCTCAGTCCAGTTCCTCCAAGGAGCAACTATGCAGAGTGTGTATTTCTCTGTGTATACATTGAATGTAGCCCATTGTATACATTTTCTTTATCCACAGTGCATCTAACTTCCCTGGATATACACAGACAGACTCTACCTTTAAACATTAATCTATATATACAATGTGGGTGGCTTGTATTTGAACCTGGCTGGGACAAGGCCATACACCTATACATTTCATGGACCTGTCTTAACAATCTGCCATAACATAAAATGAGAAAAAATAAACAAGGACTGGACTCTCAACATCAAAAGACATTCAGTGACTTTGCTATGCAACAAGAGTTAAGTTCAGGAGAAGCAGCTCTGGGTTTTGTGTGCTGGAGAGAATGTGATTCAATGCTTCATCTTCTCCTGGACTCTGTCAAGCCCTATCACCTGTGTAGACATGGTTTGCCTCAAACAGAATTCACTATTCATTTGTTTTGCAAACACACTACACCTTCTTTGGAAGGTTACTCCCAAGGGACAAAATGTATGGGGGTTGATTTGAAGCTTAGTAGGTTGTCTACTTTTTAAATCAGGCCTCTGAAAGAAAAAAAAACAGAAACGAAATTCAAAGGTGAATTACTTACTGGAGCAAACGTAAGCTTTAGTTAAGCTTCTGCTCAACATTAACTGAAAGTGATTCCTACACACACACACACACACACACACACACACACACAATTTATGCAGAGAAGTTATCCTTGTTCAGAAATAAAGCTATTTCTCCAGTTACCTTGAGGCTCCAAAATTTAGTATCTGTAATCTACAGGAGTACATTGACTGGAGCTCACAGAGATATCATGTGGCGCAGAATTCCAGCAGGTTTCCCTGAGGCCCGGAACATTCCTCCACAGCAAGGCCATTGCTCTGCGTGTTATTAGCATGGCAATAAAGAACATAAGCACAAAAAAGTTCAGTGTGAGACCAAAGGTGAACCAGTGATTATCTTAAAATTCCCAGTCTACCCAGCACTGTGTGAGAGTTCAGGGTGGGAGTAGGGTGGAGGTATAAATGGCGTGAAGAAGTGGAGAAAAGAATGAGAAGAGGAGAGGAAGGGAAGGAAGAGAAGAAAAAAAGAGGGGAACAGGACAGAAAAGATTATATCTTCCAGCTTCAGTAGGTAAAGAATGAGTCTGCAGCCACTCAAGTCTAATAGGCAGTGCATGATTAAGGGCTTTTGTGGAGTAGCTGATAACAGACCACACAGGGACTTTAGGAATTTCAAGAAGGTTGTACAATCAGAATTTTAAGACCATCCCTTTTGTGTGTGTGCCCTGTGGAATACCTTCTCTTTAAGAGTGGGTGGACCTGACCTCAACTGATGAGTTCTTTTCCCACAGGGCCTTATAAATCAGAAAGAGAAGAAACAGATTATAAGTTCCCAGATAAGTTCTCCTCCTCTGCCGCACAGGGGACCATGTGGCAGGACGTTATGGGCAACTGCTCCTAGAGGAGGGGGGCTCCAGACTGTTAATCTGTAAGAAAGCAAAAGCCTCCATCTCGCAACTACCAAGAACTAGAACATACTGACAATTCGTGCACCTGAGGACCCTGAGTATAGATGGGGACACAGCAAGATCTCACCATGCCCCTGCTCTTGTACAGAAAGGAACACAACCAGGCCCCACCATGCCCCTGCTTTGAAAGACCCTGAACCAAAGACACACATAAACTATGCAAAGACTTCTGATTCCCTACCTTTCAAGGCTTAGACATAATATAATGGTCTATTTAAATCACTAAATTTATTGTAAATTACTGATAAGCAAAAGAAAATTTTTTAGAATGCTAAAAGCCTCTCAAAGCTGAAGTATTTTGAGTTTGGACCAGAAGAAGTTGAAAACAGAAAGAAAATCACAAGAGGAATAAGCTGTCCTGAGGAGAGGGAAAGAGGTGTGGAGTATAAGCAAAGTCCCTCAGGTCATGAGATATGTTAAATGATACATTTAAGATAGTATTGTGAAAGACGGGTCCTTACCAATGAGGGGCACACAACATTCTGACTTCAGGAGCAGGTCATGGGCTATATATTCATTAGATATGACAGCTTTGAGGTCAACGGTGCTCATCAGTCATGCACTGACAGGTGAGTCAGCTTCTAAAATGAAAATCTGAAATATATGAAATGCTGTTTGTCCCTGTAACAAAGGGAATGCAATCAAGATTCATCAACTAACATCTGAGACCCTACGTTAGTTCCCATCACTTAACTTGCTACAGTCTAGCCGAAGATTCATCCCCCGTCACTCCTCTCCTGACAACACACATGCCACACATACCTTAATTTAATTAGTATTAAATACTAATATTGACAGCAAGTGCATTGCTAAACCTACAACAGAAAAACAACTGGTCAATGGTGATATGCAGAATAAAAAACTTGGGAGTGTTCAACCTTAAATGGGATGACTGTGTCACACTCCTAACCTCAGGAGTCAGGAGTCTATGTGGAAGATAGGAGGAGATAGTAAGAGCCAGAAGTGGAAGATGATTTAAAGGAAACAGTGTTTTCTAAACATAACAGGAAAGATGCATATATGAACTCACAGCCCAAGACCTGTACAAGCTCAAACTAGAAAAAAAATCCCAGCATGAAAGAGGGGAGCTGGCATGAAATCCCTCCCTTAGCTAAAGAACTGTTGACATCTGATTGTTACTGGGAGAGGGAAAAGTTTGGTTTTCTTTATTTATTTAAACGTTTTTATAATAAAGTTTATAAAAATAATGGTGTGACACCTGATATATCAACCACACTCCAGGGTAGGCCCCATGCCCAAGAGGGAGAGGGGAAGAGAAGGAGGAAGGGAGGGAGGAAGGAAGGGAGAAAGAGTATGTGAGTCTAAGTGAGTGAGGGACCTAGGAGAAGTTGGGAGAAGACAACAGATATCATCAAACTACATTGTATGCCATTCTCAAAAATTGATAAAATGATTGATATTAAATGCAAAAACTAAATAATAAAATAGAAAAATATTGAACGCAATATTAGGACAGAAAATTAGTACTCACTCTTTTCCTAGATGATACCGAAAATTCCAAACTTTTTAGGCACATTATCCTGCTGTGTCTTTATCACATGCTTTACGTATTTCCCCACTAAATGTTGAGTCTCTCAAAGGTCAGGAAGGATACAATGGCTTTTTAATCTCCGTGTCACCCTAGGGTCAGAGTCCCTCAAAACATTTAATACACAAGTTAAAAGAACTGAATACAAAAGCCAGGCTTGAATTCAAGTTCATGGATCATAGAGCAAAAATCTTGCTCCCATACATCATGATACAATGAATGCTGAAGGCTTTGTAGAAGCACAAAACAGTCTATGACTGGGAGATGGAAGATCCAGGTCCCCTTCTGTGTCCCTCTCCCATCTTCCTCCTACCTCCTGCTTCCAAAACAATTTAGATTATGTGCATTTATTTCATCTCATCCAGAAACCAGAAAGCTCAAAGGAGGATGTGTCTTGTGATTAGTAAAAAATATGGTCTGGGCTGATGAAAGGCGAGGGGAATGAAGGGAACAGGGCATGGCCATCTGGATGTAAGTATAGGATCTCTAATCCTTGAGCGTGCAGATAGACAAGGAGGAAGGCCAGGGAGCTTCTAGGTGCCATCCTTAGAATTCTGTGCTGAATTCTAAACATTTCCTTGTTAAATATACAGACTAAAAGCTATAACAAACTCTCAGTCCCCAGGGTTAGAGAATGCTTCTCATTCCAATATGGCACCCACAGGTCAGCAAGCAGCAAAGCCATTTTTAGGGCTCTCCCCTTGTCTTTGTCTCTTGCTCCCGTATTTAACAAGATCTGAATGGAGAATCTCCCCAGTTAAAACTGGGTTCTGCTCTGCTGTTTCAAACACTCAGCCAGAAAATCAGAGAAAGCAAGATTTCCCCTCCGTTTAATATTACAAATTCTATTAAGATTCAAAGTTCTTTTCTTTTTTCTTTTCTTCTCTTTTTGAGTCTTCAAGGTATACACACAATTCCCTCTTTCTCCTTTGCTTATAATTTCTATTCGCCCCTCCCCTTCTCACTTTCCTCCGTGCTCGCACCCATCATAGAAAACACAGACAGTAATAACACTTCTAACTGTGGCCTGCACCCTGAAAGAGAAACAGCATCAGCATACAACCTGCAGAGTCAGCACAGTACTCAAAAGGAGCAAATTAAGGCCAATTAAAGGTATAACCCTCAGGAATGGTTAGCAAATCCCTACTTTTTTTTCCACAGAGGAAAGGAAAATCATACAGGTTTTTTTTAATCCAAGGAGTGGAGAAAAATAGCCTATTTTATGTTGTGTTAATGTTAATTCTTGCTTTTACCCAATTCAGAGATGTTTATTTCCAGCAGAACCAGAGACTAGAAGAAAGTCAAAGATAAGAAAAAGTTGTTGCCCTGCAGGAACTGACAATATAGCAGCTGACTGCAACAAATAAATAAACAAATCAAGCTGAGGTGCAGCTCAGGGGTAGAGTGCATGCCTGGCGTGCACGAGGTCTTGTTTCAATCCTCGGGAATGCAAATAAATAAATGAGTGCGTAAATAAACAACTAAAACACAGCAGAATTGTGATAAATGGTTCAGGAGAGATACAGGCAAAGCCATGTGTGGATAGAGACTATGGAATTTGGAGAAATGGGCTTTTGAAGCCTCCCCAGATTCTCTTTCTGATCCATGGAACAACCCTAAGCTATTCCAAATTGTATTTCTGAAAAATGAGAAGTGAAAAAGCACTCTTTTCTACTATAAAACTATGCATTCCTAAGAAATATCACATTATCAAGAACAGCATTACAAAAGCAATTATTCTAATAGGGAATAAAAGGCTTGAAATACCATTATTTTTTCCTACAGAAATTTTAGTAGCAAAATTTTTTCCACTGTACCTAAGCAGTTTTTTTATCTTATTTTAGTTAATAGATCGGTTCATCAAAACTGATAAACCTAAACATTTCCAGAAAATCTGAGGAGCACATAAGATGAGACCATTATCAGTTAGTAATCATCAAAATCAACCTGGCTCCATTTAAAATTAGGGTAGATTGTCTTACTCATTGTTTATTCTGATTCCAGCTCCCTCCATTTGAGAGGCTCCTACACCAGCAAATGTTAAGCTTGGGAGCAACCACGTAGCCTGGTGTAATGGTGAATGCTTATAATCTGAACGTTGTGAGGCGGTGGCTGGTAGATCTAGAGTTTGAAGCCAGACTGTGCTACATAGCAAGTTCAAAATCAGCCTAAACTAAGAGTGAGATCCCAATTTAAAAAACAAAACAAAACAAAAAACTGGACCATGCACCTGGTTTTGGCAAATGATGTATGGATAGAAATAAGAGGTGTCCACCATGTCTTTCTTTCTGTCACTTCTGCCTCATGGGTCCTAGCCAGTGATGCACCTTTCTCCTGCAAATTAGAGACCCTGCACCTTTCTCCTGCAAATTAGAGACCCAACCAACTTGAGAAGTGGACATGCCATATAGTGACCAGAATGTGTTCCGCTGAAGTTCACATGTTGAAATCCTAACCCTGAGGTGATGATATTTGGATGTTGGCCTTTGGGGGGGGGGTTATGTCATGATGATTAGGCTTTCATGAGTGAGATTAATTCCCTTTCAAAAAGGACCCCCAGATATCTACCATGCCTCTTCTTCCATGCATGAGCACAAAGATGTCCTCCATGAACCAGGAAGTAGGCCCTCACCCAACACCAAACCTATTAGAACCTCAGAATTAGGCTTCCCAGTCTCCCAAGCTGTAGGAAATAAATGTGTGTTGCTTTGTTGTTTACTTCCCAGCATGAGGCATCCTGTATAACAGCCCAAGACACACAGCACAAGGCAGGAGATAAGCTTTTGCTGTTGCAATCTTATAACATTTGAGATTTGTTATTATGATGACACTCATCTTTTTCTTTCTTATTTATTGATCGCAAATACAAAAGTAAAGAAAGACGAACAGTGTAAGCCACAGACGGTCACCTCCTGCAAGCCCAGTAGTTTTTCCCAGTTGTGATCCTTAAGGGCAGGTGAATCTACAAGACGCAACTCTTTATTTTAAAGACTTTGCACTAGGCACTTTTATGCATTACCTCACTTCATCCACAATAGGAATAAGGGAGATATCAATCTAAATGGTACAGACAAAAGGCTGAAAGCCAACAGAATTTATCAACTAAAATTTATTAAGTGTATAAAGCAAGAATTTTGCTTGTTGCATTCCAAAATCCAATCTTTGTATCACTCTTTCACAGTACTGATTAAGGACTAAATCAGTTAGCCACACAGGCAGTCTTAAATTACACCTCTGAGGACAATGCGAGGTCATATTCACATGATCTGAGTTCAGTTCCTTAACCTCCCTGTGCTTAGATTTCTGTGTGTGAATTGGAGATGAGTATCTTCGGCACATTAGAGGGCACCAAGTGGTACCAGACTACTGCCTGGCATGCGTCATCATTCTTTCGTGGTCAGTTTCAGCATGATGAGAGTAAGTTCTCCATGATCAGCATATATGCAGAAGAAAATCTCATGATTTTAGGATACTAGAGAAAGATCACTTCCTCGGTCTTTATGAGACCCAGGCAACCTAAGCCCACGGAGGTGTAGCCAGTCCTAGGATAGGAAGAGATTCAAAGGCATAGATACAAACAGACACAAAACTATGTATGCGGGGCAGCAACTGCAGGGTCTGGCTCTCACTGTAGCTGGGGAAGCACAAATGGCCAGAGGCTGCGCAGGCAAGCTCCAAACAGATGAATCCATCAAATGTAGGAACAGGCTGGGTCCCAATAGCCAGAGCAAAGGGGTTTAGAGGAATTGGGCCTGGCCTGATATGAAGGCAGAGAGAGATAGCTGCAAACAAGAATGAGCCTGTGACACCATGGCCCCTGACTAGCAATGAGCTGATGGAAACAGCTGATGGGATTGACAGAGAGGTGAAGATGACGAAAAGCACTTAAGCAACAGCTTCCCCTGCCTGTTGTTGTTGAAAGCCTCCTGCCACAGTACAAAGCAATCAGTCAGTCACCCTGCCACCAGCCCCTCCTCTGCCCGCCCCCCTTTTCCCACCTTTGTACACCCTGGACCATTCATCCCTTTGTTTCTCCAGCCCAGACTGTGGCAGCCCAGACCCAGCCAACAGAAACACACCATCTGGAACCAAGCCTTTAATGGCTGTCTCTCAAACCAGAGGCTCCTAGGGCTGTCTGGGCTAATAGAGAAGCCTGGCCACAGGAGCGGGAGTTACAAAGACAGTGTAGCTGCAGAGGGACCTTCCTGTCTCCACAGCTTGTCATGAATTTTACATTAAGAAGTTACCTGTATGCTGATCATTCCAGTCCACAGCACTGGCCTCTCCCCAGATCACAGAGTAGGCCCCACTGCCTTTTGAAGACTTTGAATTACAAATTTAAAACGGTTTTGAGTTTGGGAATTCTCCACAAAAGAAATAGCATTGGGCTTGGAGTTGAAGATTCCTGAGCCCTTGCCCTGCTCCTCCTCACCCTTTTTCTCATGTACCATGGCTGTTGCTGAACTCTGTCCTTCATCCTCCCAGACCATGCCTTTCTAGAGCATGAATGGACAAGTGTAACATATGATGCCACATGGTAGCACTATCGTTTTTGACAGCTTGTTTGTCTGCCTTCTACTACACACTGTCCCTTCCCTCACAGACAGCAATTGTTGGTCCCTTCGGTATTCAACATGTGGTTGTTAAGCAGCCCACTGATCACGTTTATGAAATATGCAACCTCGAAATATATAAAATGGGGATAAAGTATGGAAGTGTCGTTTGTTCCAGGTTAGTGTTTGGGATCAAAGGTGTGAGAAGAACTGGAAAGCATCTAGAAAGGCCTAGTGGCAAATGAATTACAAATGGAAGAGCCACGCAGCTTGGGTGTTCTTGATTCTTCAGCCAGCATTGATGATGCACATCTTGTATGCCAGGCTGCATGCCAGTACAGATGGGATCCTTCCTGGAAGGGCACAGATTACCACTGCACTCATTTCCTCCTTCAGCCCTGAACTTAACCTCTGGCTGTGGTCCAAACCAGTGAGTTCCAGCCCCATAACAGCCTTCGTTTTGTTGCTGGATACAGAAAAAGCCCACACTACCTACCCATGGCTTGATCACCAAATCACACCTTGAACATCACCTTTGAGTAGAGCAGAGGCCCTGGTGGGAGGAACAGAGGTATAGAACACAGAATGCATACGGTGTAAGTTTTCCCCTAAAAACAAGACACAAAGTGAAATTAGCAGAAAATGACAGAGGACATGCAATGTCCCCTGACCCTTGGGTATGCAGGTTGTTTTGTGTATGTGTCTATTAACTGTGCGCACCTCATGATCTGTTGTTCTTTGCATTTTGACCAGTTGTGGATGTCTGTTGTGTCTCTCTCTGCTGCACAAAGAAGTTTCTTTGATGATGGATGAGTCTTTCTCTGTGAGTCTCTGTGAGTCTAAGGATAAATATTTAGAATGCATTTGGGAATGAGACTGGTTGGGGAAAGTGACATTAGCAGGTTTTCCTTTATGCCCCATAATGTCACCACCTGGGGGCAGTTAGGGAGAAGGGTTAGAAAGACTGTAAGTGCCAGAGGACCAAGATGTCCTGCTGTGAGCTAGTGTCTTCTATACATGCCAGGAATTTACCTCCACGAAACCTTAACAAAATGTTATCCAAACAAGATCTACACAGTAGCAACATCATGTGATATACCAATGTAGAGGAGGGAATCCAATCCCAACTTTTCAGCCCTACACACATATACATATGAGCAACAGTAAACTGACTCAGGAGGGTGTGTGTGTAACAATAGTAAATAAGAAGAGGTAGATATTTTGAGAGGAAATGGGTGATACAGGAGAAGACGGATGAGAGAGGAAATGAAAATAATTTAAATACAGTACTCATGCATGACATTCTCTAAAACTAAAAATTTAAATTAAAAAATAAACAGAAGTTATCTTTTTCAAAAAAGATATCAATATGCACAAAAGGGATATGTCCATCAGAGAAGAGAAGGACTTCATTACCTGTGTACCAGAAAAGGCATCAGAAAGAGACAGCATTTCAGATTGGCCATGAAGAAGTGGCAGGCATGACAGCGGGGAGGCTTTCGCAGAAACTTGGATCAGTGAGGAACCTTGAAAGGTCAATTGTCCAGTGCTCCATTACACTCACAGGGAAACCAAGGTTCAGATTTGGAAACTTGACGAAGAGTGCTAGGCTTGGCACGGCAAACACGAGAGTATGGAGCACAGATTGCACGTTTGTCTAGAGAGATACCTTTACATTGAACTGCCTTTGTAACAGAGTTGAGAGGTAGGACTTTCAGGAAATAATTAGGGTAGGAGGGCCCTGCACTGTCATCTTAAAATAATTAATAATAATAATAATAACAAGAGCTCTGTCTCTGGAGCTGTCTGAGCATAAGAAACAGCAGTCATCTTCTTCCTCTCTGTCCAAAGTGTCCCCTTGTCTTGTGATGTCTTCTGCCTTGTCATGGTCCTGGAAAAAGACATATAAGATGCAGCCTCTGGCTCTTTGAGTTCCCAGCTTCTAGAACTTCTGGCAGAATGATTTAGACGGTGTGTGGAATTATATGAAAGTATAAATTACTGAGCACACTAAGACTCAAGCTTGCAGCCCATACATTAGCCAGGAAATGACCCGACTATAGTCTACTATAGGCAGAAGACTAAGGAACAAATGAAAATGACAAGCAAGAGAAATGAGAGAAGGCAAGACATGTGGGAAAAAAATACATTTAAAGCAAAAACCTTTTGCACACAGAGAAGCCCATGTTTTAAAAATATCCCACAGATTCCTAAAAGCAAAATAATGAAAGCCCATGGTGAGGAGGCAGTTGCAGAAATAGGAAAAACCCAGACACTTCTGAAAAGGTGAAGTAGGTAAGATTCCAAGATTTTAGGAAATCTGTTTTTCAGAACATACTGCCATCTTCCCCAACAGGGCTATAGATTTCCTAGCAGGTATCCAAATGGCAGTGCGTTGGGCGTGAGTTTACTCACTGTATGCAGTGTTCCTATATCACAGCAGCAATATTAAGTTAGTGAATAACTGATCCCAGACAAAGTGGGCTTTAGAGTTGAACAATGCACAACACCTCTCCCAAGGGCGGCCAGTGCTGAACCGCACCATGACAGCTACTCACAGAGGAACTGTGATGTGCAAAACTCTATAAACTCCACCTCCAACCAGAAGCCACTAGCTTTGTTGAAATTTAATGATGTTCAAAGATAGGATGTGCCCAAACATGACAGAGGCATTGTTTTCTCTCCGTCAGCCTACCGTATGTTAAAAACATCTATTAAAATGTGTCTGCAGTGGAAGGCACCCAACACACTGTCATTAATTTAAGGAAATAAAATTGCACCATATGAAGGGTTATCATAAGGAAGACAGTGACCAGCTGCTCACCATCTCCTCTGGGTTAGAATAAGAGAAAGTGGGAGGGAGTTCAATTTGAAATTGAATCCAAGTGGGAACTTGACAGAAGGAAGGAAGCATTATCTCCAAGACAGAGAAACAGTGGAGCCATCTAAGTGCCTAAGAGCCTGGTGAGGGGTAGGGAGGGAAGGCTTCTGTCAGTCCACTGTACAATGAGGCTTTACTGTTTCTTCCAGTAAATCAGTGAAGCAGGATGTGGGTTATCAGAGGTCCCTTCTCCCAAGCAGCCCACAGACTCCCCGTAACATTCCAGCCTACCTCTGCCTGGTCACTCAGGACTTACAGAGTCTTAACACATGGGCAGGATCATCTGAAATTCTGTCTGTTGAAAAACTAACTTAGACGCTAAATGATGAGAAATCTAGTTTATATTAGTGACTCTCAGATTCTGCTTTCTCTCAGACACCTCTGTTTCACTCTCGTTTTTTAAGCACCCAGAGCCACTGTCTCCATTACAATGTGTTCTTAACAAATAATTTATATGGGCCATTTGCTGCCTAGTATGAATTTAAATCACTTCTTATCTCCCTTCCAGTTGCATTTTTACAGGAGCTGCAAATCCCACAGGGAAACCAAGAACCTGCTTTTTTGGCCGAGAAATTCCAAACCACCAGCAAAGGTTGAGGGATATATTTTCTGGCTGAGAAATATGTAGACCCTGAAACCGCCCCAAATAGGAGACAACTGGGGCTATGCTCCAGGTCAGATCAAATACCCTGCAAGGCCATGTGTCAAAGGTTTGGTCACCTGCCTGTGATTCTATTAAAAGATGCCAGAATCATTAGGAGGTGAGACTAAAGAGTTAGAGGGAAGGAGTTAAGTCACTGTAGATGTGCCTTTGTGGGAGGAACCCTGGCTCCTTTCTCTTTCTTAGCCACTGGATGGTGAGTAAATGAATAATTCTCCTCTC
>LOJH01021988.1:389-11007 GCA_001685095.1 Ellobius talpinus
TACATTAATCATAAACTGGTTGGCCTATTAGCTCAGGCTTCTTACTAACTCTTACATCCTACATTAACCCATAATTCTTGTCTGTGTCAGCCACATGGCTTGGTGCCTTTCATCAGTGAGGCAGTCTCATCTTACTTCCTCTCTGTCTGGGTGACGACTGCAGACTGAGTCTTTCCTCTTCCCAGAATTCTCCTGTTCTCATTGCCCCACTTCTACTTCCTTTCTGGTTGCCCCACTTATACTTCCTACCTGGCTACTGGCCAATTGCTGTTTTATTAAAACAATACAAGTTATAGGGTACAAGACCATTGTCCCACAGTACTCCCCCCTTTTTTACAGAACAAGAACTCTGAATTTAATCTCCTTTGTTTAGATTTTTTTCCAGACCATTATCCATAACAACTTGTAACCAGCATTCTAAACAAAGATAAATATCTATAATCCATTTTTTGGGGGAATATGGGTATGGTTTTCCAGGCTACTTCCTGCTAATTGGAGGCACTGATAATCTTATGAGGACATAAAGATAATTTAGAATTATGATCAAGTCCTGACTAGAGTATTCTGTGAGGCTTGATCATATCTCAGCCAGCAGTCTAGAGGCTATTCTGAATGTAGAACTCAGAGGAAGCTCCAACAGAGGTCCTCTGAAATGTTAGATCATCTGGACCTTCTGCTCCTATAAGAGATTCTTCAGAGGGTCTTCCTTGATCAAACCTGATTTTTTTTTAACCCAGAATGAATCCATAGCCTCTCATTTCCTGTAGAAACAAAAACAAAACCTCATCTCCACAGTAACATATCTTTTGACTTAAATTTTGAAGCCAAAGCATTTTCAAAATATATATGTTGTATTAATCCAGCAGCATTTGTAATCAAATGTCTTTTAGCAGCCGTTGTTCCTTCCTCAGCCATCAAACAATTCAAAGACAGTATCCAGACTTGCTGTGTATTTTCCATCTTTATGTGGCTTCATTTTAAACTCTATTTTTATTTTTAATTCTTGTTTTTTTGAGACAGGGTTTCTTTGTGTATCTTTGCTTGTCCTGGAACTCACTCTGTAGACCAGGCTGTCCTCGAACACACAGAGATCCACCTGCCTTTGCCTCCCCAGTGCTGAGATTAAAGGTGTGTTCCACCACACCCACTACTTTCTTTTTATTTTTTAAGGACTTTATTCTTTTTTTTCTCTCCCAAGACTACATATATTTTTAAACACACTGTAAACCATTTAGAGATTTTCTTTGTCTGAATCTATCTTTACTGTATATCTCTTTTTCTGACTACTTGAGTCTTTAATTTGCTAAGTGTTATGGCTAGGATTAAAGCTGTGGCTTTGACAGCTGGATCCACCCCATTCCTTAGCTTTCTGCCAGTCTAGCCTCATGACAGAGGTACTGGCAAGAACCATGTTTATTGCCACAACTCTATGGAGTTTCAAGGTCCCTGCCACCACCAAAAAGCATGTTGTTGGCTATTCATAAACACCATTTAAGTGTTTGGTGGTGGAGCATCTAAAAAGAGCTGCAAGGTTTTTGCAGTTAATGCTGAGTCAGGAATTCTCTCTTAAATGAGACATGCTTGCCTCTAGCAAACTGAACTCACCTGAGAAAATGCTCCTACCAAGAAGCCATGCTTAACTCTGCTTTTTTGTGTTTAGAATTACTTCCCAAGCTCTCTCAAGTTTTATGTGGATGTAATTGTCCACATTGGTGCCATTTGTTAGCAGTAGTTTCTATTCCTCCCGTCCCAAAGCCATTTAGTCCCAAAGAAACACACAGTGGTCTACATTAACCATAAACTGGCTGGCCTATTAGTTCAGGCTTCTTATTAAGTCTTACATCCTACATTAATCCATAATTCTTGTCTGTGTCAGCCATGTGGCTTGGTACCTTATATCAGCGAAGCATTCTCATCTTGCTTCCTCTGTGTCTGGGTGACAACTGCAGACTGCATTTTTCCTCTTCCCAGAATTCTCCTGTTCTATCACCCCACCTCTACTTCCTGCCTGGTTGCCTCATCTCCACAGTAACATATCTTTTGACTTAAATTTTGAAGCCAATGCTTCAAAATTTGTACTTCCTGCCGAGCTACTGTACTGTTTATTAAAACAATACAAGTGACAGTACAAGACCATTGTTCCACAGCACTCAAGGAAACTCCCCCGCCATGCCTATCTCCTCTTATACCCAGCAGGAGGTCTCATGGAGTGGCTTCCAATTTCCTTCCACATGCAAATTGTTAGAGCATGGAGATTCCTCCACTGGTAACCAACTTGGCCTCACCCCAGTGGTACCTCAGGTATTCAAAGCCCACAGAGGGTGGGAGGCTTTGGTTACTCACAACTCTTCCCTCATCATTCTGAAGGAAGGGATCAGGAAGAAGTCAGGACACTCATGCACTAGGTCATAGAAGTCTATAGACAAATAAGACTTGCTAATGTGGACATTCTTTGCTTGCCTCCTGACCTGAAACCACCTCCCGTTTGCTCCTGTCAGAGAAATGGGGTGACTGTTGGCTTGTCTTGATGAGTTTGCTAAATGGAGGTACTGAGTCTACTGAGGCCGGGGAATAGGCAGATGAGAAAGGCAAGCAAGTGTGAGAGCCCAGAAGAGCATCCAGAGGAGGCTAGACCTTCCTGGCCTGGCAGCTCAGTAGCGGTAAGTCCCCAGGGCCCCCATGGCTCCAGTCCCCAGTCTCACACCCTTAACTGATACATTCCTTTGAATATGAGTAGGGCTGGGACCTGCTTCTCGCTGGCAGACTATTATAAGAGTGAAGGGATGTGACAGAGATAATAAGTGATTGATTTGGAGATAATCAAAGGAATATTATCCTGGGTAGTGTTTGGTCTAGTAAAGATCTCCTAAAGAGAGATGAAACATCTCCTGAAAGAGGGTCTCCTGCTAGCTTGTTGTAAACCAAGTCAAGAAGCCCACATGGCATTGCAGCTACTTCCATGTTCCGTGGCTCCTGGCATCAAATAACCATGAAGACATGAATTTCACCAACCACTGAGTGAGCATGGAAACAGATTCTTTTCCTGATGAGCATCCAGGCGAGAATGGTTTCAGCCAAAACCTTGCCTATGGCTCTGAATGAGACACCATCATAGGACCCAGAATGAGTCTTGACTCTTGGCTTATAGGAAGTAGTTAGGTAACAAATGCATTTTTCAGTCGCTCAGCTTCTGATATTTTGATAGGCAAGAAAAGACAATGAAAACTGCTCCTGAGACAGAGAAGGGGACAGGAATGAGCCGTGGAAAAACGGGTGCCCCTGTGCATGAAGCAGTTGTGGTTGTGTGATCTAGGTACAGTGGCAAGCGAGAGAATGTCACCCTCCTGTCACACAAGGCACAGGACTCGGCTGACCTCTCTGTCTTTACCACCGTGGCCTCAAGCCATTCCTATTATTTCTTTTTCTGACTGGATTTTTGAAAGAGAGAGAGAAAGAGTTGATTGGAAATCAGAGACATGCCGCATTAGTGTCTGCGCCTCCGAGGGAGGTTTCATCACGTCTAAGGTGGAGAATCCTTACTTTCCTGGGTTTTCATTTTTCAGTTCTCCCTTCTGCTCCATGAGATGTCTAACCATCACTCCTGCTTGATAAAACAAATTTCAATAAGCTATCCAGAATTGATTGCTTGTCTTTATAACTTCACTATTGTACGATGCATT
Source organism: Ellobius talpinus (assembly GCA_001685095.1). NCBI lineage: Eukaryota > Metazoa > Chordata > Mammalia > Rodentia > Cricetidae > Ellobius > Ellobius talpinus. The sequence continues at coordinate 4,070 of LOJH01021988.1, forward strand.
TCCCCACCAGCCTAATTACCTCCACAATAGCCCTGTCGCACTGGCCCCATCTCTCTGTTCCTCTCATCTTCCTGTCCTGTTCCTATTGTTAATGATCCTGCACAGATGTGGGTCATCTGGTCCTAACATTTTACCTGAAAGTTGCCACTGATAACCCTACCACTGGCTCCCAGGAGGAGGATATCTGTCATCCTAATAACTTTCCTCCTTAACCATGGATTTACTGTTTCCTAAACCCCTCTCCACTAAACTGAGGTCAGGGGGTGACTTTTAGTAAGTTTCCACTAAAGCCTTAAGCGTAAGAGTGGTGCTGGCTTCTCACACTGGCTGGCCCAGTAAAGGACCCTTGGGCCCTTTACTCTGCTAGACTGTGGCATAGCTGTAATCTCTCATGTTTTGCCCATCTATCTCTCTCAAAGGCAGGCAGTTCAATTGATTCTGATCCCCTAACTGATAAAGTGGGTATTTTGTTTTCTCCCCAATTTTCTTTTTGTTCCAAGATTAGCCTTGCTCTAGGTCGATCAATGGTGAAAGTGTGTGCCGTACACAGAACAGACCCCGTGTCACCTACTCATGTCATAGAACACGGAGGAATCCAGCTGGTCCTCAACTCAAACTTTACCCATGCTGGCCAGGGGGCTGGGAGAGTCATCATCAGGCATCTTCAATCACAAACGCTTTGAGTCCCAATAATGACTTGTCTCTTAGATACAGCAGAGACGCAGTAGTTGTTGTGGGAGTAACCTCTCCCCCTTTTTAAAATTGGATGTGAGGCCAACTCCATGATATAGAAATCATGCTTGGAAAAAATCAAAGTGATTCTGAATGGGTAGTGTTAAATAGAAGAATTAAAGATTCAATTAAAGGATCAACCTTTGGGTGACCACAAAGCTCCAGGTCGATCTTCAAGGATTTATTGTTCTTTGCCTTAGATTTGCAACAGAAAGCTGTTTCTCGTGGTTTTTCCCAAGCAAAGCAGTGGTTTCCATCCCAACCCCAAGTTCCATTCTAGTTTCTAGTGGATCCATTATGACCATGGCTGAGAGCACCTTTCCCTGGAGATTAGAAGATTAAAGTCCAGTTTTCTGTATGCCAAAGACTCACCATACTAGTATGAGCAGTCAAACTTAACCATGCTTAAACTTTGCTTCCTCTACAATAAGAGGAATGGGAGCAGATGAAGTCCATAGCATCTTCTGTTTCCTGGGCCCTGTGCTTTCCAGGAGCCCATAGACAAGACATGGGTGGAATGAATGAAACCCACTGCTTTCTTCCGAAGGCTTCACGTGACAGTTGTGCCACCTGTTCATGGTATTCTCAGTAGGAATAGCCATGAGTTACTTACTGCAGTGTCTGCAAAGGATGGGACCTCCCTGCTGGCTAGAAATGTTACCTTTTCTTCTATTTTCAGTGCCTCTGAGTAATCACTATTCAGATGGAGCTTATCTGGTCCACCACAAAAGGCTCCTGTGGGAGTGTGGGAGCTTTAGCAGCTTGGTGCTAATGTGGACACTAGGCAAGGATCCCATATGCCATTTCTATCCAAGTCACTTCTATATTTGGCTAGTTTCTTTGCCACATGCTTCATGTGGCATTTGGGTTCTCGCCACTGGTTGTCTGGTCTTTTTGCCTACAGACTCTGTTTCCTGGGTTGTGCTCCTCTTCGCTTCCCTTTTTTTTGCTTTCTGGAGTTCTGTGATGACTCTTTTGGGCTCGCTGGGCCACTCATCTTTACTCCAAACCTCTTCCCTGCCTGCTCTGTTTCCCTAGCTGATGCTGCTTGCTCTTTCCCACGAAGCCAATGCTCACCTGGGAACAAGGCCACCTGTGTTATTGCTAGAGACCGGGGGTTCCAGATTAGCTGCTATCCCTCTGCCACCTGCTTCCCAGGGGAGGCATCCATTAAACCTCCTCAAACATCAGGGTCCACCTGTGCCTTATAAGAACAGGCTGGCTTGTAATGGTACACATTCCTGCCTATATTCAGTTGCGCTTGCCCATACATACTATGTGGTGCCCGACACGCCAGTTAGCAGCCACTGAGGGATGATAGAACCCTTTGTTTGTTTGACTTAGGTCTGCCAGGACACTGGTGTCAAACAGAGGGGTGTTCACCGGCACATGCATGCCTCAGCATCAATCCCGGGAGTCAGCAGAGAAGGTGACTGAAAGGAAAAAGGTGGTGAGCATGTTGGGATCTGCTCACCATGGTCCCCACTCACTAGTTGCCAGGCTTCTGTAAGGAAGGTGGAAGCTGCAAACCTCAGCTGGCATCCCTGTCTTGGTTTATAGTGTGTGTATTCCAGCTACTACCAGAAGCCTCCGCCTCTAGCCCCCCCTTCATTCTTCCAGTGGCTCATCATGTTCTAAGTATGGTCACTGCCAAACTGTTCTTTTGTTTGTTTTTCGTTCTGTTTTGTTTTTCAAGACAGGGTTTCTCTGTGTGTAGCTTTGGCTGCCCTGGAACTTGCTCTGCAGACCAGGCTGGCCTTGAACTCACAGAGATCCGTCTGCCTCTGCCTCCCGAGTGCTGGGATTAAAGGTGTGCGCCACCCCCATCCAGCACCAAACTGTTCTTGTAGGTTTATAAGAGTAATTACTATTTTACAGCTAAGGAATGAGGCTCAGAGACACACAACTCTTGCTGAGGCCACAGAACCAATGGGAGAGCAAAGCTTTCATTCTCTGTTTCTCTTTCCTCAGGGTCCATCACATTACTACCCAACAAACAAGCTCATGCTCTTTGACTTCTAGTGAAGAAACCATGCTCTGTACTCAAGGGCCCTGTAGTCTAGTGAGAGGGAAATGCCTTTCAGAGATACTCAAGGGCCCTGTAGTCTAGTGAGAGGGAAATGCCTTTCAGAGACTCAGAGTGCAGTGGAGGAGTAGCCTGGGTCTAGAAGAGCTCAGGGACAGGACTGGGTCCATTTAGAGGAAACTCCATGGAGGAGGTGACTTCTGATCTGCAGCTTGAAGGATGGACAGGAGTTGGTTGTTTAGACTAGAAGGGAAAGAGAATTCTGGCACATGGACACTGGAAAAAAATCCTTGGGAATGAGAAGAGTGAACTCCTCTGCATGGAGGTGGGGAGGTGTGTGTGTGGGGGGCGACTCTAGAGACTGACTATACAGCTGGTGGCACAAGTGAGGCATCATTTTTCATCCTAAAGCAAGAAAGGGATGTTGGCATTTGAGGAGGAGAGAGAAGTAAGTGTGAATATTCCCTAATATACAAATTGGCAGAGGTATGGAGAAAATTGTGAGTGACTTTGTGTTTAGTGTGTGTGTGTGTGTGTGTGTAAGAGAGACAGAGAGACAGAATGAATGTGTGTATAAGTATATGTGTGTGTGAGTGTATATATGTGAGTAGGTGTGTGGGCAGGTGTTTGTGACTATATAAATGTGTGTAGGTATATGAATGCGTGTGTGTGTGTATGAATACTAAAGCTGTGGAAAAATAGTTAAGAGCCTTGTCTAACCAATTAGAGGAAAAGTGACAAGGGCTGAACCCAGGCAGCAGCAGAGGAGATGGAGAAGGGGCAACCGATGTGACAAATAATTGTGTTAGACAATAGAACAGACTCAAAGGCAAATTGGTTGTTGGGGGCGGCAAAGGCGGGGGAGGCATTTGGGGCTATAATGATGAGCTCTCTAGTTAAAGGGCTTGGGAGGCTGATGGCACTGTTAACTCAGCTAAGCCATGGGGAGAGAACAATGGGCAGTTTGGGGCGCACTAGAGAACGTACAGTTGCTGGGGATGGAGGCAGCTGTTTTCTGAAGCTGCTAACGTGGGGAAGGATGCTGCAGGAGCAGTGACCGGAAGAGAAAGAGGGTATCCTGGGACAGGATCAACACCCATGCTGGTACTTCCAGCCAGGGAGCTAAGGCTTGGGCTGGAGCAGTCCCAGGTCCATCTGCGGGGCTGGTCCTCGTTCCCAGTTCCCCTGTCACGTTGACACCACTCTCTGCTTGTCATGAGTCAGGGGCGCTGACAGCCTTGATGGTGCTGGCGATTTATCAGTGAGTGGAAAAAGATAATTGACCATCATCTCGCCTCACCTCACCTCGCCTCAGCTGATGGAGAGAGATTTAGCTGCTTCATTCCACTATAATTTCATATAATTCTCCATCTTTTTTCTCCCACAATTTTACATGGAAGTTTACAAAAGTGATTGATGATTTGCTATCAAATATTTTAAAAAAAGAAGCTAGAAATCACCGGACAGTTTAACAGCCTTTAAAATATACTGGTCTCTCTGACTGGACATCCAGAGCTGCCGTAGAAGCCCGGAAGGTCAGGCTTTAATGAACTGATAGGAATTAGTGAGGTGAAGTATGAGTGATCAATGCTCAGAGATGGCTCCACAGTCCACTGACCTTGGGGGGACAGAGATGCTGTTATTTATAATACCCCTCTGGGAACGTTCAGGGGACTGTCTGAAGTCACCAAGGAGGACAGTGGGTTGGCTTGGAACAGGGAGCCTAGGTCCTCGCTTACAGCAGGATGAGGCTGTTTCATCTTAGTTCGGGCCTTGCTTTTGCTTTTACTCTCATGGTACTTAGGTTAGCTCTGAGGCTTTGCCCTGTATGTGTGTGTTTGCATGCATGTACCTGTTTGTATGTTTGTACCTATGTGAGCATGCATGTGAAAGCCAGAGGCTGACATTAGGTGTCTACCTCGATTGCTGTTCACCTGACTTTTGGAGGCAGGATCTCTCACCAGACCTGGAACTTGCTGATTTAGCTGGGCTGTCTGCCTACTGAACTCCAGGGATCCTCTGGCTTCTGGGCACTGGGATTACGGGCACTTGTTGAGTCAATTTTTGTACATGGTGCTGGGGATCTAAACTGAAATCCTCACAATTGTGTGGTAATCACTTTATACACTGAGCTATCTGGCCCTTTTAAATCAGACACACCTAACCTACAGCCCTAGGGCACTGTTACCTTGTGCGGCCAGAGAAGTCACCATTTTTGGTCCCTGACTTGCTTTCTTGCCTCTTGGTTTGCAGTGAAAAATAGTTCCATAACCTCCTTAGTGTATAAGCCTCCCAGCTGAACCATGTGCCAGGACAGGAGGATGGCCAGGACTTAGCTCCTCGTGTCACCTGCTCTGTACCATGCACTGTCCATGTGCTTTAGATGTGTGCTTTTCTTCCGCTTTTGAGGTTGCTGTTGTAAGGTTCACATGTGAACGAAGAATGCGAAGTTCAGAAATTGCGCTAAGTGGCTGTGAAAACATTCTCAGAGATACTTGCTCCTCAGAGTTCATGTCCTTGGTCCTTGCATACCTGCTGTCTTTGGAGGATGGGCAGGGTGCTGTCATTGTTTTCTAATGTGCAGAATATGGCAATTGACGGGACGTCACGTCCAGGATTAGGTTATAAAATGACGGCCCTTTTCATCCTTCTCCTTACTGCTTCATGCTCCCGGAAGCCTGCTGCCATGATGTAAGCTGCCCAGTAGAAAGATCTAGAGGGCAAGGGACTGAGGTTGGCATCCAGCCAGCAGTGTGGCTGACATGAGCGATGGCCCCAGCCCCACGACAAACCTCAGTTGAATCTTGAGTGAAATTGCGGTCCAAACTGTTACCCCGGTTGCTACCTGTGACGCCCTGAAAGATTCAGCTAAGACACGCCTGGATGCATGCCTTACAGAAGCTGTAAGATAGAACATGCATACTGTTCGTCAATACCACATTTTATTGTATTTTGCTATTCAGCAATAGATGAGTAATGTAGGATGGCTAAACAAATTATACAAATTAGCAAATCTATTGCCAACCAGGTTCAAAATTGGGACAGCTTGATTTTAAAGTGTCGTGATATTTATAATGATGTTTCAAAAAAAAAGCCTAAGATTTGGAGTGATGGTTCAGTGGGAAAGAGGGCTAGCGCCACAGCATGAGGACTCAAGTTGGAACCCCCAGCATAAAAGCCAGGCATCGCTGTGAGTGCTTGTGACCACGGTGTCAGGGGGCAGGTGGATCCCAGAACCTTGGTCCAGCTTGCTGCACCACTGAGCTTCTGGTTCATTAGGAGACTCTGTCTTAAAGAGATAAGGAAGGGAGTGATAGGGGAAGACATCCATTACCCTCTTCTTGCTCAGGTGTGTGCAACATGCATGCACACACACACACACATACGCACGCACATGCATGCTCAAAGTCTGGCATGCACCTGTAACTCTAATAGAGATGCATGCTCAATGCTTGGCATTCTGGGAGGCATGGAGAGCCAAGTTCTCAGAGGTTACGTGGTCTTCACAGCACTGGTGTGCCTTCTGGCACAGTTGTAGTGTGGAGGATGGTGACTTCTCCCACACAAAGCTCTCTCCCATTAGATGGATGGCTTTGGAGCATCTGCCCAGAAGTAGTCCAGTTGATTTAAGGATCTTTGCTTTTAATTTTTGGTGCCTTTCAAAGGAAAGAGAAAAATAAGGTTCGTTTCCTGAAGTGTAATTGTTTCGGGCAGTTATTTATTAATGAAAAGGAACAACATGTCCAGAAGGCCCGGGCTCGCTGCACAGTTAATAGTAGCTGAGGCACAGGCTAGAAGAAAGGTAAGCCTGTTGTCACTCTGTATTTGTCCAGTTCTGTGGTCACCTATTAATTACCTGCATGCTGGACTCTGGCGGGGAACAGGCTTCACTTCCTTCCCACCGAAGGTCACTGAGCTCTGGGGGACATGAGAAGCAACTTCTCTGACCTGGGAACTCCTCTCAGGATTCTGCCCCAGGATGAAGAGAGAAAGAGATAGGGCTCTTTTGTTGAAGGTGTGGGGTATACAGCTGTGACCGCCATCTCTCTGAAACAGGATAGTTTATAGTTCATACTCCACAAAGTTCATAGAAGCATTAAGTGTGATAATGTACTTAGAAACTGAGCCAATATAAAGCACTCTGCAGTCTCTCTCTCTCTCTCTCTCTCTCTCTCTCTCT
>LOJH01021989.1:415-20070 GCA_001685095.1 Ellobius talpinus
AGTACATACCAATTTAAAATATGAGACTTATTGCTTTCTTAGTCTGGAATGAGACACAATGAACAGACTATTTAAAACATTTAACAGTAAATATACATACATTTACACATAGTTGAATTTAAGGTCCACATAAAGTTAAATGAAAAGTGAATGAGAGGAAGCTGGCTTTTTTTTAAATCAAGAAAGTAGAGTCACTGCAGGGGAGAAGATGCACTGTAGGGGAGGAGATAATGCACTGCAGGGGAGGAGATGCACTGCAGGGGAGGAGATGATGGACTGCAGGGGAGGAGATGCACTGCAGGGGAGGAGATGATGCACTGCAGGGGAGGAGATGATGCACTGCAGGGGAGGAGATGATGCACTGCAGGGGAGGAGATGATGCACTGCAGGGGAGGAGATGCACTGCAGGGGAGGAGATGCACTGCAGGGGAGGAGATGATGCACTGCAGGGGAGGAGATGATGTACTGCAGGGGAGGAGATGATGCACTGCAGGGGAGGAGATGCACTGCAGGTGGGTCTCTGTGTGCAATGAACACCTTGAAGGGCCTGCCAAGCTGAACCATCACGCAAATACACCAAATGGAATATAGCACAAAAGTAATTTTTTTAAAAAAGCATTATTGATGGCTTAAACGTAGCTGGTGTCAGGTCACGTAGCTGGCTAGGGGAGGGACCTCATGTGGAGAACTTGCTGCTGGCACTCTTTGACTAGGAATGGTGTTGGTAATGTCTTAGTATTTTAGGCACAGGTTTGAATCCCAGGCCACCTGTGGAGGTGGCCAGGTTCTTGCATGTCACAGCAAAGAAACAGATGAAGGGCATGTGGTTAGAAATGGAAAGAGAGACAGTCTATTAAGGAGAGAGTGCTGGGTGGCAGTGGCGCACACCTTTAATCCCAGCACTGGGGAGACAGAGGCAGTGGATCTCTGTGAGCTTGAGGCCAGTCTGGTCTACAGAGTTCCAGCACAGTCAGGGCTACACAGTGAAACCCTGTCATGAAAAGCCAAAGAAGAAAGAGAAAAGAGGAGGAAGAGGGGGAGGAAGGTACTACAAGAATGGGAGTGAGCTAGTGAGAGAAAACTCCAGAGTGCTGGGCCACTAGCCGATGACTCTCCACCTGGCGGTTCAGTAGCATGTCCTTCCCTTCCCTTCCAATAGGGTAGACTCCTCTGAGTATGCTCAGTTTGTTGTATGAAACCAGATGGGTCTCTCTCTCTCTCTCTCTCTCTCTCTCTCTCTCTCTCTCTTCTAACTTCTTTATTGATTCTTTGGGAGTTTCACATCATGCAACCCAATTCTGTTTACCTCCTGGTCCCCCTGTATCCTCCCCTCCCCTCTGAAGCACCCCCCTCAAAGAAAATTAAAAAAAATCAAAACAAAACAAAGCAAGCAAGCAAGCAAGAAAACAAACAAGAGCAAACCAAAACAACAAAGAAAAAACAAAACAAAAACCCAAAACAACAAAAAAAACTATTTTCATTTCTCCTTTCCCATCTCTTCATCCTGGTGGCATTGGGAGCCTTATTGTGTCATAACAAATATTCATTGCAATGGTCTGGTTCAAAGCTTCCGGTTTCTGGTACACCATTGTGGTGGTTTGAAAGAAAATGGCCCCCAAAAGGAGTGGCACTATTAGAGGGTGTGGCTTTGTTGAAGTTGGTGTGGCCTTGTTGGAGGAAGTTTGTCACTGTGGGGCGGGTTTTGAGATCTCTTTTCTCAAGCTTCTCTCTGTGTGACAGTCAACTTTCTATTCTTTGCAAGATGTAGGGCCTAGATGGGGTAGATGTTAGGGTGGGCCAGCCCAAGGCCAGGCTGTGGGCCTGGGTGGTAGCTGAGCTGGTTGTGATGTTAAGTTGAGTGTCACCCCAGCCCCGGGCATCCATCCTGGTGCCCTGGCCTGGGAGTTGCATTGGTCTGGACTCCAAATCTCAGCATGCCAGGTCCTGACCACTCCCATAGGGTATTTAAGTGGGTGCCCAGAGGAGGAACATGTGGTCCCAGGTTTTGCATGTGCTACCCGGTTTTCTGTCTCCCCTGCCATGCTCTTGGCCACTTGAGAGTGCTGTATTTATTAAAACATGGGTATTTTAATTTGATTTGATTTGACCTGATTGGATTTCTTTGCGCTTGCAGAGCGGCTCATCTTAGGATTTTTCCTAACACTGGTCAGTGTGGACACTGGGGCTTCCCACCTCATTTGAGGGGGCAGAGTCCGCTCCCCTATGCCCATGCCCTCAGGGTCAGTTTACACTTGCCTGTGATAAGGGTTGGGGCCATCTCTCCCTAGGGCAGGGGACAACTCTCCTGTGAGGGTCGGGTCAGCAATTGGTGGGGAACCTCCTTCAGCCAATGGCCTTTGAGAAACTGGACCAGGTTGGGTGTGGCTTTAGGTACTAAAAATACCACAGGACTGCCCGCTGGCCCTCTAGCTCTCTGCTTGCCACACCTGGATGTTGCATTTTGTTCCTGTTCCTCCTTGTGATCTGTGAGTTCTCTTTTAATAAAGAACCCATTATTTTACCATATTAAGAGCTAGCGTGGGTTTCCTTTATTTGCGTTTCCCCCATCTAACGCTTTCCTCTTCTAGCAATCTTGCTGCGGTGTCCAGTGGAAGGCAGGGTCAACTTTCCCTGACCAGTGAATGGTGGGGCCTGCTTAGCTGATTTCATCTGATTTCATCATGCATGGTACTTATGGGCCCCTGAGGTGACATGGTGACATGGGTCACAGACATCAAAACAGATCCCAGCTGCCGCTAGACCAAGGTTAATTTTTTTTTTGCCTGCTGGCTTCTTTCATGTGTTCATTTTAATGTAGCTTTCTCCACTAGTCTCCATTTTCCTGCCACACTAGCAGTCTTAGAGATGTCCTTAAGGAAGTAGGCAGGATTCCTGTACCACTGGGAAGGAACCCAGACAGTGAGAGGTTAGCACCTCCCTAAGGCTGATCTCTACACTGTGGTAGCCATGATTCCCAGGCCAGAATCCTGCCTGTTCAGCCCCACGAGCAGCACAAATGCTGCTGTTTTCATCAAAGCACCGATTCTAGCAAGGGAGAAAGGGCCAACAGCTGCTGCTAAGGCCAAACTTGAAAAACTTTATTACTACAGTAACAGGTACGTTTTACAGGAAGACCTAGTACATATTACACGTAAAGTCCTGGTGTCATGAAGCAGTTCTTGCATTGCCGAAGAGGTAAGCGCTATTGATTTTCTTTTGTAGTCATTTGTTAGTTTAGTTTTTATGAAACTGGGCAGAACCTTGCAGGTTGGGGTAGGATGTGCAGTGTTAGCACTCTTAGTAACAAGGTGGAAATGTTCTTATAGCTTTGGACAAATGATTTCTGTCAACCTCTTACCTCACACTCCCACTCTGGCAAAAGACACTATGTTACCTGTTTGGCTAGGGGGGCTTCACCCCAGCTCCTGGCATAAGCCCCCTCCCCTGGGAGTTGCCTTAGTCCAAACTCCACCTCCGAGAAAGCCCACCAAATGGTGACCTCTCCCCAGCGAGGGTCATGGCAATAATCTCTCCCCAGGGAAAGTCGGGACCACTCCCACAGGCTATTTAAACTGCTCCCCAGAGAATGAACAATTTGTCTCCAGGTTTTGTATGATCTCACTTTCCCTCTCTTCCCCTCACCATGCTTTCCCTGGGGCCACCTGGGAGTAAGGTAATCTATTAAACATGGGTGTCTTTTAATTTGGTTNGGGAGTTGCCTTAGTCCAAACTCCACCTCCGAGAAAGCCCACCAAATGGTGACCTCTCCCCAGCGAGGGTCATGGCAATAATCTCTCCCCAGGGAAAGTCGGGACCACTCCCACAGGCTATTTAAACTGCTCCCCAGAGAATGAACAATTTGTCTCCAGGTTTTGTATGATCTCACTTTCCCTCTCTTCCCCTCACCATGCTTTCCCTGGGGCCACCTGGGAGTAAGGTAATCTATTAAACATGGGTGTCTTTTAATTTGGTTTGATTGGAATTATTTGCGTCGGCAGAGAGGTTCAGCTTAACATTACCCTTTAGGTTTTTTTTCATAAAAGCTGCCTGGTTCTTGCTAGCCAGGGTCTATGGCATTTTGTAAAGCTCCTCCATTTTGGTTGAACTGTGAGAATTCCCCAAACTGCAGTCATTTGGATCCTAGAAAGAAAAAAAAGTAACTTGTTTCTCTAGGTTCCTGCCTTTCCCTTACCTGTGAACCCCATGTCATGGCCAGTTAGGAAAGATTGGTCACCTGACATTCTTTAACTGAGTACTCGCTGGTTACCCTAGCAACAGAGGACTTTGGACAAAGAGAGAGAGGGGGGGGAGGGAGGGAGGGAGGGAGAGGGAGAGGGAGACAGAGAGACAGAGAGACAGAGAGACAGAGAGAGAAAGAGAAACTTTTCAAACTCCTTCCCATCCCCCTCCTTACTGTAAAACCATCAGAAGGAACACCTCCCCCAACTCTGTCTCATGGGTCTAGCCTCTCCTCAGTGCCCAGCTTCCCATGCTGTTGTCTGCCTGCCTAGGCATTGACATTTCCCCTCATAAATCTCTTGTAAAAATAACAGTTAGTCTCAGTGTCTCCCTTGAGTCCCACACTTGAAGACTTTCATTTCTATTATTCCTCAGTGAAGGGCAAAACTGGATGACCTTCCTAGAGCCTCAAGCTCTGTTGCAGTATAAGGTTACACCCACAGTATATTCTGCTTCTTGAACCTTCCCACCCACAGAAGCCTCCAGCCTAGCTCTGGCCATGGAGAGAAGGGTTGAATATGAAGAAGTGAACCATGTCTATTTTGTGAGGTTGGGTGTAGAGATTTTCTCCTAGAACTCCGCCCGTGACACAAGTGCTCACCAGCAAGTCAATGCTCTTGCGTGTCCACAAAGCTTGGTAATCTTTATTGGCCAACAAATCAAATGTCTATGGATTCCCTACTGCATAAAATATGATGCTAGGCATGTGTGCAGGTTGAAAACAAATGGGACGTGCTTAAAACAGATCCCTGGGGAGAATAGAGGTGAAAAAAGCAGGTGAAAATCTATGCCAATGTGTGGGTTAGTGCTACCATGGGTGGGTGGGGTCAAATGGTTGGAAAGGTCAGAGAGACTTAGATCCTTCTCCAACAAAAGTTCTAAGCTTTCAGAGATGAGAGAAAATCTCTTTGACCATCACAAAGCTGCAGCTCCTAGCCTTTGCTTCAAGAGTTCCAGCCCCGGTCAGAAATGTTTCATGGTTTATATAGGGATAGGCACTGTCATAACCCTGTCTGTGTGACCCCTGGTCTTCTCAAGGTCACCTCAAAGAGACTTTTCCTGAAGCTGAGCAAGTTCTACAGAGGCTGATATTTGCAGCTTTCTGGTTAAGACAATTTTGTCTTCAGCAAACAGAACCTGTCAGCCATGCCCTTTTCCAGAAAAGAGGGAGGGGCAAGCAAATTTACAAAAGCAGAAGCCAGTACAATTTTGGCTCTGTTGTCTCAGGGCAGAGGTGGAGTTTCTTATTCCTGTGTAACCTAATATCTCCCAAATAAATTTGTAGTCACATTTGATTTTAAGGCTTATTTTTTCTTTCTCCTTCACCATGACGTAGTCTGTGAGGGACTGCCCATGTGGAACATTTGAAGAATGGTGGAGGCCTGCTTATCTTGAAAATCCAATTTAATAATGACTCTTGGGATTTAGGTTAACTTCTTTGTGGTACTCTCAAGTAGCTACTTCCTCCTAATGAATTGAAGCCTTCTTCCTTGAAGAAAGGAGAGGTCTTAAGATTCATGAAGCAAATGAAACCTAGAAGGCTCAGGAAGTAAATCAACGTACAGGGTTCAGGAAGCTGCTGTATGAGACTCACAGATCCCTTCCCATGTGAGCAAGGACAGATGTGGGGAGAGGAGAAGCCCAGGTGCAACTACTGGCAAGTTGGTCAGGGAGCCCCCCGGGATGTAGCCTCTTGTACTCACCCACACTAGTGACACAGTTGTTCATGCTGCTTTAAGTGAGTAAACTCACTGGTTTATCCAGCTAGGATGGGATCATTTCTTTGGTCTATTGTCAGTGCCTTCTCTGGGGCAAATAGTTGTTAGTCCATGTTTCCCCAGGAGCACAACAGGTGCTGGTTAAATCCAGAGCTCACAATATCTCCACACTAAAGCATCCACCTAAGAGGCTCTAGCACCCACCTAAGGGATGCTAGCATCCACCCAAGTGGCTCTAGCATCCACTTAAGAGGCTCTAGCATCCACTTAAGAGGTCTTAGCATCCACCTAAGAGGCTCCAGCATCCACCTAAAGAGGCTCTAGCATCTATCTAAGAGGCTCTAGCATCCCTCTAAGAGCCTCATATAGATCTTCACTTATGGACTGTGATCTCTGCTGGCATCATGATTTTCTCAGTCTGCCTTAATGAAATGGCTGAAACAATGGAAGCTGTTACTCCTGCCTCTGGAGTCTGGGAATTCCAAATTCAAGGGATCTACAGAGGAGGCTTCATTTAAGGCCTCTTCTCTAGACATACAGATAAGTGCTCTCTCACTGTGGGCTCACATGACCTGCCTAAGAGAGCTTGGACTCTTTTAGTATAAGAACACCAGTTGCATTTTCATGATCTCATTTAAAAACTTCCAAAGGACCCCACTTCTAACACTATCACTCTAAGGGCTCAGGATGTGAGCTCTAAGATATGAGCGGGGGTGAAGGGCGGGATGGGACACAAAGGCCGGTCCTATAACATTTGGAAGGCCTTAATTCTGTCACGAAAGGGCAAGGCCACCACAGCATCGGTTCCCTCAGCTTTTCTGTGGGGAGATGATATCCCAGGATCTCTAGTTCATTGTTTGGTCTTTCAGCTCTTCTAAGGCCATGTTGATTTCAACATCTTCATCTTGCTTGAAAGAAAAGCTCTGAATTTAAAATTGGGGTACACTCTTTATGAGCTCATGCTTAAAACCTCTTGGACACGTTTGAGGGGCACATAGACAGCTGTGCAAACCATGTGACTGATCTGTTGGCTACTGTGACTAGTCTAACATGGGATGTGGAGAAGCCATGTCTCAATTCCCATCCAACTCACTGCTTTATTGATGTCCCCCCCCACATTGTTTTCTGTCTATTTATGTGTTATAGTTTGAATTTAAAGCATTCCCCAGTGGACTCTACGGTAACAGTTCGATCCCCTGCTTGGTGCTACTGGGAGATGATAGACTTAGGATGAGGCAGAATGGTCCACAGGGAAACGCTCTTTACTTGATGGCAGGGAAGTGAATGAGAGAAAAGAGATCACATCCCATAAATACCTCCCATTATGCCCTGCCTCTTAAGATCCCCAAATCCAGAGTGAGCAGAGCCTATTGATCACAGACCGAAACCTTCGGATTCATGAACAGGAATCAACATTGTCTCTGTAATTATCCAGGTATTTGTTATGCTGATGGGAAGCTGACTAATACATCATGGCATCACCTAAATCATTCCTTGCCTCTGTCATTTTTTTCCTTGCTCAGGAAGACACACAGCAGCAGCAGCAGTGAGTGGTTTCTTTATTTTTCCACCTCTGTACCAGGAAAAACAAGATTTGGAACGGGGCATCTAAGATAAGCAGGGCTGGGCCGTGGTTAAAGCTTTGTAGATCATGTTTCAAGGGAAACAATGTAGGAGTTTAAACAGGGTGAGTACCTTCTGAGTCAGCTTCAGAGCTGCGCTTCCTTGGGAATGCTTGCTCTCAAGACGCTACCTGGGCTGCAAAGAAAGATGCCCTCAGCTTCCGCACTAGCTGGTGGCCACTGGCCTTCCAAGGCCCTTCCTCCATGTAAAGCAGCTACCGGGAAAACTACAGCGAGGATAAGCTCATTTTGCAACACTGAGTTTCTTACAGTGGTTTGTTTTCCAGGGCAGTCTTTCATAAGCACCCTGCCCGAGTGGAAGCAACCTAAGTCATATCAATATGGCTATCTATGAGAATATCCGCATGGCCGAATGGAATTACAGGAAGGATGTCAGCAATTGTCTAGTTCAACCTTTGTGATCTCATACCTGTATAAGGAAGGCAAGGCCCACTGTCTCTTGGCAGTGGCCTGAAATCCTGGGTGTAGTTCAGGGCTTCTTACATGGTCCAGTGAGGGCTGTTGACTGTCCCAGCTCGAAAGTGGAAAGTCTTTAAAACATGTACCGTACTTTATTTTTGAAGATCATCTAGTATTTTATCAAGTGCTGGGAACTGGATAAGCTCATGGTTCCACAGGTAGGGTTGGCTTTGGTTTCACATCTTTAACAGATACAATAGCAGACCTGGAGATAACAAACAAAGCCTACACAACAGGATAGGATCAAAACCTCTTAAGTCAACAAAACTCGGGTTGTGTTTTGTTCAGGGATCTGAGCTGTGTTCCAAAACTTCGGACACAGAAAGAAGCTCTGACTTGTCTAGGCAGTGCTCACCGGCTACCATCTTTAGCCTTATGATCATATTGTAGGAGACGGGTGTGCTTTGAGGGAAGCAAAGAGCTCAACTGGGCTTAGTGTGCCCAGAAGGGAAGCTGTGTGACAGCTTGGGTCAGGAAAGGAACTTCTTCCCATCACAGTCTTGCCGAAACATGGCTATTTCCTGCGTTAAGGATTACCCCCAGAGTGCGGAAGATGAAGAGTAATCCAGGGTGTGTTTTATGATGAGGAATCTCGTCACTAAAGCTTCCTCAACTGGAAGTCAGAAGACCAAGGAAGCTCCTGCCGTGAGGCTAAGACTTGAGGAGCATCCATATGGGGACAGTTTCTACCTGGCCTCTATCAGTGTCGTGGGGTAAGGAATCAGATGACTAGATCATTTCTCATGGCAAGACAGAACATGGGGCACACCACTTCCCTGGTGCCCTGGGCAGCTATGAAACATCAGTACAGCAAGACACTACCTGTTACAATCATCATATTTTAGGCCCCATTGTAAACACACCTGATATTCACTGGGAGATGGGTAATTTGGTTCCCCCCTCTCCCGTGAGCAGCTGTTGGACTTGCCCACCCCAACCCCTGCCACCCTGGCTGCCTTGAACAACAAGAACTGTCAGACAGACAGCCAACAGGACAACCTCTAAGCTAGTCCTAGCTGTTTGGAATGCTTCATGCTTGTCTTTAGGAAACTATACAACAGTTGCAGCTGACTGCACTGGCTCCTTGAAGGTGCAACTTAAGCCGGGGCGGTTCACACTTATGTATGAAACACTTTGCTATTCTAAGCCTCAGAGAAGTTAGAGGACTTTGCAGCCATTTTTACCAAGGAACACTTTCCCTGGTGTCTTCACAGAAGGACTGCTGTGATTGGTGTAAAAACACATCTTTATTTGCATGAGAGCTGTACAACGATTGGTGTGCACATAACCCTTCATTTGCATGCAAAGTATGCTGTCATTGGTCCAAACACCCCTTCTTTGGTTATGTAAGTAGGCTGTTCAGCCTCTTCTTTGAACAGACAAGGCTTTCTGCTGTGTCCTTAAGCACGACTAGATGAACTAACTTCATGTCTTATTTCTGATTTGGATAACTTCTGTGGAAGTCATCCCCAGATAAGTAACATAACGATGGAGGACTGTGTGGGGGAGTGGATCGCCCCGAGAGCCATGGCTGCTCTCCCCATTCTCATTTTGAAGGAGAAAAAGATGGGTGACCCTCCTTGGTAGCTCTTTGTAATTCTTATTTATTTGTTTCTTTTATGTTTTGGATCAGGCTCTCCTGTAGATCAGCCTGGCCTCAAACTTGATTTTGTAGCTAAGGCTGACCTTGAACTCCTATTCCTCCTGCGTCTTTCCGCTTTAGAACTGGGAGTACGGATATGTGACAGCACGTTCAGTTCTTGTTGATATTTTCTATCCCTGTTTACGTCTTCTTTACTTGGCACTCTCAGGACAGAAAGGAAGACTGGGCTCTGTATTCTTGTTCTGGAGCAAATGATCTCTCCAGGAGCCTTGTGCTCTCCCCTGTGAGGATATGTGTGTTGGTTCTACTGGCCCAGGAGGGCACAGCTACTCTGCAGTAACTGAAACAGCTGTCCCGTAAGAGCAGTCCAAGAGGAGGAACCAGCGTGGACAAGCATGGTAAGCCACAAAAGAGGATGGACAGTAACTTTATACCTGCCACACAGACGAGGGCTAGGTCATCTGGCATGAAAACCATGGTTTTGAGATGGCTGTGGTGACTTAGACTCTGGAAGCTAAAGTAGGAGGTTTATTCTGAGTTTGAAGGCAGCACGGGCTCTATAGTAAGTTCAGTCTAGCCTGAGCCCCAGAATAAGACAGTGTCAAAAACCCAGACACAAAGACAAACGCAACATAGGTCGATCTCTAGATTTCTTTGCTCCCTAAAGCTTCCTTTCTTTCCTCTGTTCAGGGTTTTTCAGCTATTTGAGGTCCAAGATTCGATCCGAGGTAAGTAAGTGAAAGTTAGAATGGGTCTTACTCAGTCAGCTTGTGTGCCCGTTGTTTTGTGCCTCTCAAAGCATCCAGAAGAGAGGACTGAGGAACGGAGACAACCATTCTGTCTCCCTTCCTGTCGTCGTCTATGTCCTTCAACAGATCATCAGGGCTGACAGCACCCGCAACTTCCCCGTGTCCCTGCGGGCATTTCCATGGCGGAAATCACTCTGTTCTTTAGGGTCCTCTCTCAGGAGTCCTACAAAGCACTCAGTGTTAGAAAGTCTGGGCTGCCAGGAGACTCTCCTCTGTCTTGCTTTGGTTTGTTTCACTGGGGGTTCCTGAGGGGAAAGGGAACGCGTCCCTTGGGACATCTGCTCAAGGTTGCAACCTAGTCAGGCTTGGCCAGCTAACCAGGGAGCCTGGAGGGTGAATTCTTGGAATCTGGATTGAGCACAGTTGCTCTTCACTTGTGCTGTTGAGCTTGGAAAGTGAGTTGGAGCGCACAGTCTCAGGCAGCATCTTGTGTCTCTGAACAGGGCTTCCTTCCCCATGCTCTCTGATCACAGGGGGAAACGCGTGCTAATGGCAATTAACAAACATCCTGTCACAGCTTACCCAAGCCTTTTGAATGCAGGATGGCATTCGTTCCCCTGGGGGTTGGGGGTGGCGGCAGGGAACTAAATGAAATTCTGACTCTCTTAAGCAGCTGAGAGAAAATGAGTTGCTTAAGGTCAAAGGCTTGAGAAGTTGTGGAAGTCGCCTTGAAGCAACATGGCTTTTGCCTGGAGTTGAATCAGACAGTTGACAGTGATTATGTCATTAGGTTATCATTTTATTTTCAGTCACTCTGCATTTCTGAGGCCCTGTTTGTGAAATACCGGCTCCGGGGAGACAGACTCTGCAAGCGTTCCTGTGCGGTAGTTCTTATAGGATGGTTTTTTGGTGCCACCTGCTGTTTGATTGGAGTCCTGGCGGCCATCAGGCGGCCTAGTGAGTTTCTGAGGGGAAGAGTTGAGATTTTCACAAACAGTGGTCTGTGGGGAGCTGTGGTGATTGGGAGGAGTCTCTAAAAATGTTTCACTTCACAGATTATCCTTTCCCACAAATTCCTCAACCTTGGAAATAAAATGGTACGTAGGCTCACAGTATGGTGTGTTATCGATGCTCTATGAATGGGCGGCGTGTTACAAGGGCTACAATTAATCCGGAAGGAGGCTGTCCCCGTTAGTTCACACTGTGATAGTTGAGACCCTATCTCAGCACCCCAAAGCAACCAAGCAAATAAAATGAATTCATTGCCAGGAGGAAAAATAAATCTTTTAGGCACCGCCGTTGAACCTGACAACCTGAAATGTGACTTCGAACATTTTACTGAAAAGAAGGTGCTGTTTAAATTCTCTGGGCCAGAAAGGGAAAAGTGAAAGGGATTGAATCTTAAATTATATTTAGCCTGCTGGGCAGTGAGGCAGTGGTGATGCACACCTTTAATCCCAGCACCTGGGCCGTAGAGGCAGATGGATCTCAGGGAGTTGGAGGACAGCCTGGTCTACAGAGTTCCAGGACAGCCAGGACTGTTACAGAAACCCTGTCTCAAAAAACAAAACAGCTCTACTGCCAAAACCCTGCAGGACTTGGGGTTTTCCGAGGGTTGTGGGATTTTTTTTTTTGGCTATGTAGGAATTTGCTGAACATTTCAAAATTATTTGTCAGAACATCTTATCAGGGTGAAGGTCAGGGTGTAGGATATGGAACATGTCAAATTCCAGAAAGCAGGTCAAGATATAGTCACATTTAAGTTTTATAGAAGACAGAGATGAACTTACTTTATTTGTATTAAGATAGCTTCTAATCCTAAAATGGAGTCATGGAGTCAGGATCCATCACTCCCATCAGATGGGAACAAAAAAAAGGAGAGATTTTCCTGGGTGGGTATAGTAGGGAAGATTTACAAGATGAGGTAGAGGAACGGGGTTGGGGGGCGTGAAAAAGGGATTGCCCAGTTTATAAATAGATTGTCGGCCTGTGGGTAGACAAACAAACAAACACAGAGGTTTGTACATCATTCCTGATAGGGTCATCGTGTTGACTGACAATTGGATACGTTACATGAAGACCAGCATTAAATATTTAGTCCCTTTTGAAGAATCATTTGTAATGTGTTCCCCATCCCCGTACGTGATATGTGGTTTGGGAAATGAATTTTAATTCAGAAATTGTATTTAAAATAAAAATCCAGCTCCTTCTCTTGTCCCAGTAAAAAGTCGAATTAAATCAAGACTATTAATTTGTGTTTTTATGTGGAACATTGATAGGAGTTGGTTCTCTCCTACCACGTGGGTCCTGGTGATGCAGCTGAGGTCATCAGGCTTGGCCGCAAGTACCTTTACCATAAAGGTTTCCATTTTTAAATGTTTATACCAGTGAAGGGCCTAACCTGAACTTCTCGGCGTGCCATCCCATAAAATTCCATGGCAACTGAGCTTTTCATAATCAGTACCCAGCTGGCAGGCAGCTGTGAGTCATCAAACAGATGCTGGGGTCACTTGGGGGATGGGCTTCTTGGAAATGAAATGCTGCTGAGTATTTATCGGATTCTTCATCTCAGGGTAAGACAGAGGAGCGCCACCAAGGATGCTGCGGGTCCCTTACTGTGGACTCTTGAGCAGCGCCAGCAGCCCTTGGGGAGGTAGAAAAGCAGATCCTGTCTCTCTACCCTTCAGAGACCTTGAGTCAGGTCCTGGGAGTTAGGTTGTAATCACAGCTTTAACACATCCTCTGGGTGGGTGATTGTCATGCAAGGTCAAATTTGAGAAGCACCTGGTCATGTATGAGTCATATCCTCAGCCCTTTAAGGTCGGATTATTGTGTTTATTCACTGTGTGTGTGTGTCTGTGTGTGCGTGCATGTGTACCTGTGTACATGTGTGCACATGCCATTGTGCATATGTGGAGGTTAGAGAATAACATGGAGGAGCCGGTTCTCTCCTTATAGCACACGGTTCCCAGGGACTGGGACTTGGGCTGTCAGGTTTGGTTTGTTAGCCTGCATCCTCTGGGCCACCTTGCTGGCTCCAAAGTTGGTGTTTTTGAAGCAAGTTGGCCTGAATTGGCTTCTGCTCATCCTACAAGATGGAGCTAACTTTTTAGAAGATTATTTTATGTGTATGACTATTTTGCCTGCATGTATGGATGTGCACTGCACGTATGTATATGTGTGCCTGGTGCCTGTGGAAGTCAGAAGATGATGTCAGATCCCTTGGAACTAGGGTTACAGATGGTTGTAAGCTGCTATGTGAGTGCTGGGAGTTGGACCTAGGTCCTTAGTCAGTGTTTTCTACTGCTGAGCCAGCTCTCCAGTCCCTAGAGGTACTTTAAAGAAAGACCAAGTCTCCTGTGTTCTGTTTTTTTTAGGTCTCAAGATACCTGTTGGGGCAAGCACATGGGCAGGCTGTGTCACAGCTGTCATCTGAGTGCCCTGGATGATGGCCATTTCTCTGGAAAATAAAACAAGATGGCGCCATTGGGAGTGGAGGTAGGTCCACTAGGCAGAGGATGATGAGCCGGCGGGTGTAGCTAATGGGTGCTAGCTTTTGCAGTTATATAATTATCCAGAGCTTTGCAGTTCAGCCATTCCCACATCCAGGCAATACCTCCCCAGAAAGGCAGAGTTCTGTTGCCAGATGAGCCAGAGGCCACTTCCCATCAGAATGAAATTCATATCAATGAAAATTCTTATTTGCCTAGGTTTGTGAATTTTGTTAATATTTTGATAGTTTTGAATGGTGAGTTATGAGGGCCTCTGATAATTAATATTCTGAAGTGGTCGTTTTGCTCCTTGAATTTTAGAAGTCACGAGACAAATAATGGTTTGAATGTACTGAGAGGCTATGCGGCGTCTTGGTGGGTAAAGGTGCTTGCCACCACTCCTGACTGCAGGAGTGTGATGTGGATTTCCCCTCTGTATGCTGTGAATATGTTTTATTGCCATTGGTTAATAAAAAAGCTGTTATTGGCAGAGTAAAGCCAGGTGGGAAATCCAAATAGAGATAGAGATAGAGTAGGTGGAGTCAAGGAGACACCATGTAGCTGCTGCAGGAAAGAGATGCTGGTATGCAGAGTAATAGAAATGGGTTAATTTAAGATATGAGTTAACCAGGAATATGCCTAAGCCATTGGCCAAACAGTGCTGTAATTATTATAGTATCTGTGTGATTATTCGGGTCTGGGCGGCCAGGAAACGGAGGGTAAGTCTCAGCAGAGAAGTGGTGGAAGGCAAGGCCTGACTCCCATAAGCTGTCCTCTGACCTCCGTACCCAGTTCCATTGTGTGAATACGCACATGCACGCATACACACACAGACAAACACACAAATAAGAGAAACAAAATGAAGTGATTTGTTGAGGGCGACATGGGTGTTTCTCTGGAAAAGCAAGCAACCCTGTATCTCCTACCTTTATCATTCCTGGCTTTCCATGTCCTTAGAGTCACAGTGCCCCATGTCTACCCGACACATTGACGTGGTGATAGTACAGGAATACACAGGTCTGAATGAGAGGAACCTTGGAGTCACAGGTCTGTGAAGAGCTCACCACACCCCTGCTGCTGTAGGATCTGTACTCGTGTGTTGGGGTATCCAGAGCTGGCAGTCACACACTCTTTGTACAGTGTCTTCTCTCTGTGGTAGGCCTGTGGCATCTCTCAGAAGCAGAACTTACTTGAAAGGTGAGTGAATTCCGAGTCATTACGTTTGTAGCTTGTGCAGGCAACAGTGGTGAGATTGTAAAAGACAAGACAGCGCTGTCTCCAAAGGGGAGTGCTGTTCTGAAAGGTCAGTAACGAGGCTCACATGCCTCATGGAGCTGTCAGCATCGGTGCGCTGGCTTTTAGAGTCTTCCTGTCACTGCTGCTCAGGTCAGAGTGTCCTTTCTACCCCTCAGTGACATCTAGTTAGTATGGAAATAACAAAAACAGTAGCAGGGTCTGTGCTTCCTCTTGCACAGTTGCTTGGGTCTTCTCTATTGCAGGGACTTGTGATACAGACTGTAGGCATGGAGTTGCTCTGTGTAGGAACTCAGTGCAGGCTTTAATTCCACAGGCATGTGGTTGGGGCCAAGAGGATCTTAATGTTAGGTGTGTCAACATTATTGTATGTAGCCGGGCTGTGGTGGTGAGCACTTTTAATCCCAGCACTTGGGAGGCAGAGACAGGTGGATCTCCCTGAGTTCAAGGCCAGCCTGGTCTACAGTGCGAGTTTCAGGACTGGCTTTATAGGTACTAAGAAACCCTATTTTGAAAAACCAAAACCAAAACAAACAAAAACAAAACCCCCAAAATACCCCAAACCAAACATTATTGCCTGTAGAGGTTGAAACACACACACACACACACACACACACACACACAATTTCCTCGTCTCACTTAAGAGCAGGAACTGTATCATTTACCCCTTCCTTTCTTTACAGAGTTCATCTCCATCATACTTTGGTAACTTTTTAGTCAGATCAGGAGCTGTGTTAATCAGCTTTGTGTCAATGTGACAAAATCCTAGAAAAATGACCTAAAGGAAAGAAGGTTTATTTTGGGCTGTGATAGCAGAGGTTTGGGCTCACAGTTGTCTGGTTCCATTGCTTGCTTTGGGCTGAGGTGAAGTAGAATATGATGGCAGACTGTGGTCAGGAAGGACCAAGGAAGGGAAAATGAGAGATAAGGGGAAAGGTAAGAAGACAGAATGGGGTGGAGTGTCCAGGGACAAGATATAATCCCGAGAGGCATGGCCCCAGTGACTGCTTCCTCCACCAGGATCCACGTCCTAAAACTGGCCCCTACAGTTGGAGCTCTCAGAAGGCTAATCTATGGAAGCACTTAGCAGCTCTACAAGTCAGTCAACTCTCAGGAGTACAAAGCAGTATCTAAGAACCATGCCCTCACTATGTGAGCCTCTTTGTGGGATAATTCGTATCCAACATCGTATGATGGAGAACCCCTTGTCATCTTAGTGATGATCTCTACGTTTTTATTTCAGCTTTTCTCAGACTCTGTCGAGTGTTCATAGTGTTATCCTTAGTGACCCACTGCTTACGATGACACCATCAGGGAAGTTCAGTAGAAAGTGGGTAGGGCCCAGTGAGGTGGCTCAGCAGGCAAAGGCACTTGCCAAGGCTTGGTGACTTGTTGTGAAGTATCCATCAGAGAAGATGACTCCCATGCAGGCTTAAGTCAATAAGAAAAATAGAAAGTCTTTATTAGCCAGCCGGTGACGACACTGGGTGTTCATGACCCCAGTGTAGCTCTAAGCCTTTCTCAGGGTGTAGGAGTAAGGCCGCTTGTGGGTTGGGTTCCCGGCTGCCCAGCCCTGAAATAACCACACAGAAAATGTATTAATTAAATCATTGCTTGACCCATTAGCTCTAGCTTCTTATTGGCTAACTCTTACATATTAATTTAACCCATCTCCAGCGGGGCTACATGGCTTCTCTCTGACTCTGCCCTTCTTTCTCCCAGCATTCAGTCCAGTCCTTCCCACCTAGCTCTGCTACAGGCTCAAAGCAGTTCCTTTATTCATTAATGGTAATCACAGCATACAGAGGGAAATCCCACATCATCAGTGTGGACTTTTAAACACAGAAACAACATTCTCAGTTGACCTCAGTAAGCAAGAACAGTTATTCAGAAGGAGAACTACAGAACCCAAAGAGCAAGGTTAGCACATTTTGGGGCTTTTCCAGAACTGTGGGCTTGCACAAGGTCAACCTGCTGACAATTTTGGCTGAGCTTCCCAAGGGTATCAGCGCCGCCTTTAAAAAGACTTAGTTGTTAGGTTTGTATACAGAGTAATGGGATTCATTGTGGCACTCACATAACCCCCCACCATGGTGTTCTGTCCTCATTGGTTCTCCTCCTCCGACCTCCTCTACTGCCCTTGCCTCTGTCTCCCCATCTCTCTCTGATTCCCCTTCCCACTTAGCCCCCATCTTTGTTTTCTTAGCTCATATATTCCTATATACTTTTGAACTGCAATCTGCACAAATCCTGCTGTTCTTGACCCCCTAAATAGCCCACTTCCCTGTCCTTACTGCAACTGTCTCATACAGACCTGACTCTAAGCTAGATGCTGGGTATTGGTCTCTACCATGGTCTCTGTATCTCTTTCCGTGACCTCTGAATCCAGGTACACAGGCTGAATCTGCTGAAGGTCCTGGTGCTGTCTGATGAAGTCTTCCTGGCGTTCCAGTACCTTGGCAATTGGGACAGCACTCGACTGCTCCTTTCTCATCTCCCAGCCTTCAATTTTGTCAGCAGAACCAACTTTCTGTTGCCCCACGATGCAAATTTTCTAAGGTTCTTTCAGCATACTTCTTCTATCCCCAAAGCACCAGATATCCACTGGGGAGCCAAAACTACAGCGGTCTACCCTCTCTAGTCTGTTCTTTTGTTATACAATTCTATTTTCTTGGAATCTGAGGGAGCTTTGTAAGCCTGAGAAACTTACTTCAACTTTCTTTTCCTTTCACGTTGGTCCTTCAAGACCAGTTGCCTAAGTCCCTTGCAGATTTTCCTGGAGAGCACAGACTTTGTCACCCTAAATAGCCACAGCCATTTCTTTCATCATCATTTCCTACAGCTGGGGCCAGTAGGCACCAGTTTCTAAGAGCATGGGTCCAGAGGACAGCTTTCCGGACCCGGTGAGCGGCTGTGCAAAGTTCCTTTGCTTTTCATCTAGCATCCGGAAAAGTTCCCATCAGAACATCTGATGAAAGGTACTTGAGTGTAGACACGCTAAGGGCCTTGGCTACCACATTGGTCAACTGTTCCCCAAGCAGAAGAATGGCAAATGGTGTTAGGCGATAAATAAAACATTTCACAATTCTACAGGGTTCTGCGCTCTCTTAGGTGAGGTTTAGCTATGCCAGATTTCTTAATTTTTTGTGGCATTTCTGCTTCAGGATTTCTAGTAAGAACTGATCATTCAAAAGAAGCAACCTGGGGCTGGGGAGACTGCTCCACGGCTCTAGCCTTTAGCATGCAAGCGTGTGGCCCGGAGTTCAATCCCCAGGAACCCTTAAACACTGGTGACATTAGCATACCTGCTTTCTTGCTTCTGTGTTCGCTGAGCCTTCTTGGTGACCCACCATTATTTATTTAGCTAACCTGGTACTGAAAAAAAATTCATGCTATTTATATCTTTCCACTAATGCTTTGAATGGAAATGCTTTTAATGTTCCATTCCTAGAAGTAGACCTGCTCATTTAAAGGGAGCCATCAGCTGTGCCAGACCTCCTGAGCTCAAGCTTTCTGGTCTTCTGTATGTTCTCATCCCCTGGTCCTCCTTCTCAGGACCCTGCTGCTGAAGAATGACTTGCTGGTCCAGATTGCACATTCATAAAAATAAAATAATAAAAGGAAGTATGCCCTAGAAAAACCTTGTCCCTAGATAATGGCTCTATTAACAATCAGGAGGACATTGACTTCATTAGTCCATCATGAGTTTGTACCTCCTGGGTTAGTAGGAGGTGGGTCCTACCTAGTGGACAAAACAAGGACAAGACTTTGGGCATGTCTCATGCTTGAAGGGAATGTATTAGCTTCTCACAGTCCTTCTTTCTCTTTGCTTAGGGTCTGCCATGAGGGGAACAGCCTCCTCTTTCTACCTAATCCCAGGCTGAATACAGTGGAACTAGCAGGCCACAGACTAAAACTCCTGACACCAGGAGCCTAAATAAATATATTTCCTCTCCTTAAATTGGTTTTCTCGGGTATGGAAGGTGTCTAATGTACCTCTTTCATTTAAAAATTGAATTTCTAAAAATGTGCCTTGATTTTGAATGGAAACACAGTCATTGCATGTGTTTATGTGGTACAGTGTGACATTTAAATATGTGTATGATGGCATTAGATATTTGTCCTATATAACGCTTAAACATGTATAATTTCTTTTGGGGTGGGAACATTCCTTTTTTTTTCTTTTCTGTTTTCTTTTTTCTTTTTGGTTTTGTTTTTGGTTTCTCAAGACAGGCTTTCTCTGTGTAACAGGTCTGGCTGTCCTAAAACTCGCTTTGTAGACCAGACTGGCCTGGAACTCACAGAGTTCCACCTGCCTCTGCCTCCCAAGTGCTGAGATTAAAGGCGTGCACCACTACTGCCCAGCAGGAACATTCTTAATATTAAATTTTAAAACCTTCTATTGCTTGCCAATTATTGCTATCCCCCTGTGCTATAAGACAGGCCTGACAAGAGTCTTGACTCTAGAGGGGATCCCAGGTGTCCAAGGAGATGGCCCC
>LOJH01021990.1:1318-20070 GCA_001685095.1 Ellobius talpinus
TGTGTGTGTGTGTGTGTGTGTGTGTGTGTGTGTGTGTGTGTGTGTGTGTCCCTTACTCTATTCTGTTCCCTGCTAGAAAGATCTTTTTATTACTGGGGTTCCAGGCAAAAAGAGTTTCATCTCTGCCTTCCTGTAGCTTACATCTCAGTGGATCTGAGCAACGATGCAGCCCTTTTCCTACACACAAATAGTACAACTTAAAGTCCAAGGCAAGCGAACTGCTAGGAAAAAAAGACAACCCATTCTAGTGGAACTGTGCTTCGGTTACTATCAGCCTCTTCTCCTTCTGTGTTCTCAGAGACCTGTCCAGTTGAAAGAAACACTTAGCAAATTAAAAAGCTGAAAACGTCCTTATACTTTGTTCATCTGGTTTAATCTAGCAAGCATTTGTTGAGTCTCTTATAGAATATGTTGTTTTATTCAGAAACGCAGCACTGTTTTTTCTTCCCTGAATATTTGCAGTTTTGTACGCATAGACAAAAAAAATCTTGTGTTGCCAATTCACACACACACAGGGTGTGTAAGACATTTGTTTATAGGTACAGAAATAAAAGTATTTCCAGATTTTCTATAAGGGAGAACTTAACTTTAAGCACTCCTTTTGTGTAGGGTTAGGAAATTCTAGAAGTTTTTTTTCCTACTCACGAATAACCTCATCTGGTAGACCAGGCGGATAGCTATCATCATTCCTGTTTGACTTGGCAAAACAGAACTGAGGGTAAATATTGAAATCACCTAAAGGTATACTAACTAGTTATACACTAATGGCATGGATACTACATTTCTGTTTCAATCCCCTGTACAGTGTCATACATCAGGGGACCTGTACATCTAGCCACACACTCAGCAGATCAGTGCTGAGAGCCGGCTCTGAGCTCTGTGTGCAGCTCTCTGCTGAGTTCTGAATCCATTTGTCTTTGCTGGCAGTGATGTGCCGTTTCCCCTTGTGTTGTTACATAAGTCCAGCTGGGCTCGGGCTGTTCGTATTGTGTCTCTACTTGAAAGGCTATCTGAGAGCTGGGCTAGAGAAAGCCTAAGCCGGGCAGTGGCTGGCTTAAGAGCTCTTCTGAAATGGCTGTTTCTAAGGA
Organism: Ellobius talpinus; assembly: GCA_001685095.1. Lineage (NCBI taxonomy): Eukaryota > Metazoa > Chordata > Mammalia > Rodentia > Cricetidae > Ellobius > Ellobius talpinus. Next base: position 2,407 of record LOJH01021990.1, read on the forward strand.
AACAGCTCCCTTCTCCCTGAGAAGAATGGCTGCTGTAGACCAGCCTCTTCTCCCTGGAGCTGATCAAACATCGCAGGGCAGCCTTGGGACCTCAGAGAGTGTCACACCTCTCAACAAAGACTGCTGGAGGTGTGAGTCCATTTTCATAATCTAGGGCAAATGTGACACTCGGAGACTATTAATAAAGCCAGGACTCGTGGGGGTGGGGAGAGATGCCAACTGATGGTAATGACATGATCTTCTTGTCTCCAATTAGCTGAAAACACCTGAATCAAATCAGGGGTAGTGTGCACAAACTAAATGAACTTATATATGGATAGATTAATTAGCTTGTTATTTTTAAGCTAAAGCTGCAGTTACATTCTCCATGCTGTGTGGACTGAAGATTTTTTATTAAGCTGATAAAAATAATGTTTTAAGTTCTCCAACTTATTTGAAAAAAAAATTGAGAACATGGTAGACGTAGGAAATCTAGGCGTGTCCAGGTGATGTAGCTTTGAACCCAAGCTTTACAATGAAGGGTTGACCTAGAACTTGGGGTTGAATTTTGAATAATTAGCATCCTTAATTTTCTTATCTATAAGTGAGAGCTTTAATACTATCTTTCAGAAGTGAAACAACTTTTATAAAAAATGATATGCTTGCATAGAAGATGGCTTTCCCAAACCTCACTAAAGTGGATATCCTATAGATAGAACCACACAGGGAACACCTTAATCTTCATTCCAAAACGCTTCCTTAGTTAAAACAAAATGAGTTCACAGGCATTCTCACACACACACACATTGTATACAGTATTGCATAGTTATATATAGGACCTAATGTATGCATGCACTGTACATACATGTAAGTGAACTATATATTAGTTAACTCTTTGTGCGTTGGGGGTGCGTGTGTGTGTGTGTGTGTGTGTGTATTTCCCTATAGTATGTACGTAAGTATTTTCAGCTCCTCTGAGAATGGCAAATCAGAGCGCAGTCAATTCCAGGATTTTAATGAGCACCTTTAAACCTCAAAATACAGGGGCCAGTCAAATGAGAGAAGACATTTGTTTCCTTTGAGTTCCTCAGTTGGAGAGGCTGTGCTTCATGCTCTGCCTCTTGACAGCTTCAGAAAATGGTTCAGATACAGTTGACACAACAGAAGGGAGTGTTCGAGGATCTACTAAGAAGAATAGGTCGTAGGTGATAAATACCCATCTTACTCTCCTAAAACCTTAGGACAACGAGCAAACTAAAGGCAATCCAAGAGGGGACAGATGAGTCGGATACTGTGCGAAGAACTAATTATTCATAATAAGTCACCAGAGCTGAGAAGACCTAAACATGGACAAAGTCTCAGGAAATTTTGCCTAGGAAACTAGAGGATCCCATATTTCCAGGAACTAAAGCAGAGATCAAAACTTCCCTCTCCGTGATCTCTACCTGTTAGTTCCTTGCATCTGTGTTCCTGACTCTGCTGAAAGAGTAATAAACAAAGGTTTTTATCTTTGCTCCTTGCTAATGCAAAGTGGAAAAAATGTTTATCCGAATGGACAGTAGGTAGCTGAGGCTGCCCAGTGTAAGGCTCTTTTCAGATGCAACACCTTTCATACGGACAGGAAACGTCACTCTCAAGCAGGCAGCCTGCATCTGTAAAATGAAAGCATGACCTGAGTTTCTGGGAAAACCTTTACTTGTGTGCTTCGGGATGTGTTCTCTGCAGCAGCTTCCTGATTTACGTTGCATTTTGACATATATCTCTGGTAACTAAGAATAAAGGACCACTGTAGTTTTCCAACATGCTATTCTCAAAATCAATAATATTTTCCACTCACTCAATTACCTTTTATTTTTATTTATGCCACATTTGCTGAACACCCACTTGCAAGCAAATAAGCAGTTTATATGGCAATGCCCTATTTAAATTTCCTTCCCTCCCCCACAGGTGGCCCAGTTGCTGAGCATATGCACAATAAGAGCTCAGTCTTTAGAACTGTGTAGAACTATTTAAAAATTGCCCCTTTCAATATCAGCTTCCTCATTCCATAATAAAATTATAAAAATTCACACCCTAAGTAGAAGAGAGAACCCAATAGTTTAAACGTTTAATCTGGCTTGGAGCACTTCCCTCTCTCAGCTAGGCATGGCCATAACCCTCATTTGTGGGTGTGAACACCATTCTGTGTGCCACTTCCAAACAAAGAACAGAATCTGCCTTTTATATCTCCAATAATCTACATGGACGATGTGCTTAAGCACAAACAATACATTCCAGTCTTTCCCTTGCCCAACGTTGTCCAAAGTGAGGACATCTACTCATGTGGTAATAGCCCATTTAAGTGTGTTATTTTCTTTTCATATACCTTCTTCCTCAATACCTAGGGAACTGCCTCTTGTTCATAGTTAATTGTTAAAAATGTGTATTGAGCCTAGTGATGGTAGTGTATGACTTTAATCCCAGCACTCGGGGGGCAGAGGCACAGAGTTCAAGGCCAGCCTGATGTGCAAGAGCTAGTTCCGGGTCAGCTAGGACTGTTACACAAGGAAACCCTGTCTCAAAATACAAACAAACAAACAAAATGTGTATTGAAGGCATGCTAGATTTGGGGTTGTCCTAATTTCTATGAACTTAGTTTAAAGGCTGCATACTACAGTGTAACCATGTGACTGGATTTGACTGCAAATGAGTAAAATTGAAGAACTCACATGAGGTTTTCATAAATAAAATCTATGCTATGAAATTTAGAAGAGGTGTCTTAAAATGTAAATGTGTAGTCTTTCACCTTTTGAATAACATGAAAAATTTAAATACGGCTTTGCTGAGGGCCAAAGGCATCTCTTTCCTCTGGAGATCCCTTCCTCTGCATTCTTCCTCTTATCAATGATGCATTTGTGCGAACGCACTTAAGGACATGAAATGATAAACAAGTGTGACTCACTGACAAGATTCAGAAGGGTTGATTCATGAATTCAAAACACACTGAATCATAACGTAGCAATAAAAGTTTTCCTTCTTTAAGAATACAGAAAAGGGATCAAAGTAAATTTACTTAGCTTTCACGATTTACTCTGTGGACATTACTGCTTACTCTAGGAGAGCGAGTTTGCATTTGGAAACAGTGTTTTGCATTCCTTGACTCAAGGAGCAGATGAAGACAGATTCAGAATGCCAGGGTCACTCAATTTCCTGCTCTCTTTATTCTCTCCAACTTTTAACCCCCTCTGGCTTTGGTCAGGTTGGCATGCTGTCTGCGGTCCCACACCTTGTCATGACAATCATTGTGCCTATCGGGGGACAAATTGCAGATTTTCTGAGAAGCAAACAAATTCTTTCAACAACTACAGTGAGAAAGATCATGAATTGTGGTGGTAAGTACCTGTGAAGTGGCAAGCATATGTTCCTGTTTGAGGGCTCTGTGATCTACATGCATGAATACGATTTTCTACACGTGCATAGATATGCACCTTCATAGCTCATTTCAAATCATTTTCCCATGGCCAAGGTTTTCAACACTCATTTTAAGACCCCACTTAACAAAGTCATTTGTATACATTGTAATTAAATTTCTAATCACTAAAATTTCAGGTTAATTTGGACTTAAGAAGCACATTATGAATGCCCCAATAATCTCTGGCATAAATTATTAGTCTTATGTCTTTCTGAGGTATATTGTCCATATTGGTATGAATGAGAAATACTAGTAGTCTTGGTTTCTTTGTAAAAATTATACTATAATTTTATAACATAAAAAGTTTTACTATAATTTTATACTATAATTTCAAAAGTTATAGCAGTTTTGTTGGGTTTAATCTGACTTAGGCTTGTATAAGTTTTATGCATACTGTCACAATGGCTGTGAGTTCAAATGTGAAGCTGCCCTGCTGTGTCAAGAAGACACTGTTCCCTTGTAGTCATCTGCTGCCTCTTTCTTACATTCTTTCTGTGCCCTCTTCCACAATGATCCCTGAGCATTTGAAGGTGCATGTGTGTGTGTGCGCACATGCGTGCACACACACACAGTACCTATGTTCTGTTTGGTGCTGAGACTTCTGTAGTCTCTTATTCTCTAAACCCTGGCCAATTGTGGGTCTCTGTGTTGATCATTACCTACTGTAAGCAGAAACTTCTCTAATGAGGGTTCAGAGATAAGTTCATATATGTGTTTAAAGGTAAGTCATGAATAGTATATTGATTTAGCAGGGGAATATTAGAAAGTTCTCACATAGGACTTGTCTAACCTCAGGTTCTTGGCCTGGTGCCTGCCACATATGGATTGATCTTGTGGAGTAGGATTTAAATCATATCAATTGTTGTTAAGTCAGTTATATTTATGCCACTGTTGCACTGGGAGGAGGGGCTCCCCTAGGTAAGGAGCCATCGGCAATTGGTAGTTGATGAGAGAAGGAGAACTAGTTCTTTAAGAGTGTAGCCCCTAATAAGTTGACCATGATCCAGTGGAAGGCCACATGCACAAGAATATATAAACACCACAAATTTGACTTGATTGCTTTTTTGTTTCTTTGTTTGTTTTCTTTTTTTAAAACAAGGACCCACAATTAGATGGGTAAGAAAATGAGAGTGGTTCTAAGAGGATTTGGGGGAGGAGATGAATATGATCAAAATAAATTGTAAAAATTTCTCAAAAAACTAATACTCTCCTGTGCTTGCCTCCAAAGGTTTTGGCATGGAAGCCACCCTGCTTCTGGTTGTTGGCTACTCTCACACTAGAGGGGTGGCCATCTCCTTCTTGGTGCTTGCAGTAGGATTTAGTGGATTTGCTATCTCTGGTAAGAGTTATCCTCTTTGTCTCTCTATATTACATCTTGATTTTGCTAGCAATTATCTATGTTTTGGACAACAGTTATAACATTCAGAAACATCACTTAGAATTATTATTGCTCACCTTTCCTCCAACTGTTTCTTTCTTTGTACTTGATCAATTTGTTAAGAGAATGTTTGCAGTGAGTGAGCCATAATAAGTATTGGAAAAGGCACATCCTTTCTTTCTCTTGATGCCCTTGAATGGAGTTATGAAAAGCACATGGTGTGTTCTAATGTTCTCTACCAGGTACTTTCTTCTTCAAGGTGATGCCACTTTGAGCCAATGTTTCTGTGTATGTTTCAGGATTCAATGTGAACCACTTGGACATTGCTCCAAGATATGCCAGTATCTTAATGGGCATTTCCAATGGCGTTGGCACACTGTCTGGGATGGTCTGCCCTATCATTGTCGGTGCCATGACCAAGAACAAGGTAGGAGAGCAATTCCATTGTGGAAGATTCTCTCTTATGGTTGGGAAGGGGCTTTGCTGTTCTCGGGGTGCTCCATTCACTTCTAAGAAAGAAGAACAAATGAAGTACAGAGGGACAGATCTCTGCAGTAACTCCTGAAAGGTCCAATCTCCCCAATATCAAGCAGGGTGTTTCTCAAGCCCTTCCAATAGCCCATAGATTATTTCTTTATTTAGAGATGTTAAGTAGACAAGCTACATACAAAAGAAATGCCTGTTATCGATATCTCCTTTGTGGCAAGAATGTCGTTCCCAAGCCCCTCAACCCTTTGCCCCTAGATTATAGAATAGACAAACAGTCTTTCCCAACTTTATTCATCAATCTCAATTCAGAATTGAGGAATTTATGAGGAATATTATTATTTAGCAGTTCTTAAATGTACATATAGAGCTTCAAATTTGAGGTTTTATAGATTGAAATGAAGAAAATGAATGAGAAAGACAAAGCAATGGAGAGCTGGCTGGGATGGCACATGCCTGTCACTCTAGTGTTGAGGAGAAAGAACCAAGTTTGAGGTCAGCCTCAGTTGCATAGTGGATGCCTCCAACCAGAAAAAGATAAAAAGCTAAAGAATGATTAATAATGTAAAAGAGAATATTCTTGAACTCAGGCTAGAGTTTATTTCCAACTTTTATCTTAAAAATTTAAATAATGAAGCAAATAGTTTTATTTGAAAGTGTTTGCATGGCATGGGTAACCCGAAGATAGCATCATGAGAAACATGGCGGCAGAGCATGCTCCCAGGGCGGCTGTCCAGTCACGCAGTTCGCTCTCACAGCCCTGCTTTTCTCACCACAGTCCCGGGAAGAGTGGCAGTACGTCTTCCTCATCGCTGCGCTCGTCCACTATGGTGGAGTCATATTTTATGCAATATTTGCCTCCGGAGAGAAACAACCTTGGGCAGACCCTGAGGAAACAAGTGAAGAAAAATGTGGCTTCATTCATGAAGATGAACTGGATGAAGAAACAGGGGACATCACGCAGAATTATATAAATTACAGTACCACCAAGTCTTACGGCGCCACCACACAGGAGAACGGAGGCTGGCCTAACGGCTGGGAGAAAAAGGAAGAATTTGTTCAGGAAGGAGCACAAGACGCATACACCTTTAAGGACCAAGATGATTATTCATAACGAAGCTAGTCGCTGGATACATTTTTAGTGTTGTGATTAAATTAATTGTGATTGCACAGAATAATTTTAAAAAAAATGTGGTGTAAACATGTAAACACATCAACCAAGCAAGTCTCACTGTTTAAAAAGTATGAATTCAAAACAGACCATGAGATTCCCATCAAGCGCAATCTGTGGAAGTTGTTGCGTTATGTCATTTCCATCCGGGTCGTTCATCCTTTCGTTTGTGATTTAAAGGTTTACTGTAGAAATAAGTGGGTATTCGTTGGCCCCACCGCCTTGTGAGTGGGCACAACTGACATAGTTGGCACATGTCATCCGACAGAAGTTAGGAAGCCAAAGCTACTTGATCATGCAAACTGCACTGATTTATTTATTACACTGGACTGCAAAATATCCCAGGGAAATCCTGTCTACAGACATGGTGAAATTGGAAAGCTGGCTAGATCAGGTATGAACTATGATCATTATGTGTTTATCATGGATTGGCTTTATCTTTTAATTGAAGAAATATATTGTATACTAGCAGCTTGTACTGAATTATTGTTAGGCGTGCACAGTGTGTGACATTTTGTGATTTTCAAAGCGCTTATCTTGCAGTGTTTTGTGAAATGCTTGGGCACAAACACTTATTTTTTATGAAAGAGAGCTTGTAACGGGAGGAGTATGCTCCATGCCCTCCCACTCATTACCTGACAGTATCAAACCCTTCACATTTCAGTAACATTCAACTTTCATGTAACATATCACATAACTTTTTTTGCAAAAAAAAGAAGAAATAGACTTCAATGTATTTTTTATTACAACTTTGTACTGGTTGTAACTTGCATTAGGAAAAAATGATTGATATATATATATAATCATAAAGAATCTAATAAAATTTGTTATGAAGCTGTATCCCTTAAAATGCAATATTAACAACAAAATATATAGAAAATGATTTAGATAATCTTCCTTGAAACTAGAGACTATATGAAACTCATATAACAAAGCTATATAATATATGAAAAGATAAACAATAGAGACTCTATATGTAGACAATTTTATTAGCCAATGTCCCATTTACGAGATATTTGTCTTGAGTATATAGAACAAAATATATTAAAATTATATCTATATCCCTGTATATCTTATACATATCCACTCACACAAACATAACAAATACTTTTCACACAGAATCAAAAACAGCATACACCTAATGTTGGGTTAGGGGATTGCAATTTCTACTTTCATAGAGTCATAGAATTTTAGATGGAAAAAAAGGCATTTTGCTCGTCATTTCTTAATATATTTCAACAAGAACTGCAACATTTGTGTACCAAGCAATAAGTGCAAAGCATAAAACCTCCTGTTTGTAAATTATCCCCGTGTTGCTTGTGGTAGCAATGATTTCTTTCTTTTAAAAAAGTCAACATCAGAATCCTTTATGATGTTCTGCGGTGATAAGAATGCATATCCCAATCTAACGAAAAATGTCACCTGGTGTGCTTATGTGTCTATTCTGGGTATTTGATCTGTTCCGTGTCCTGTGCTCTTGACTGGAGGTCCTGCTACTGCAAATATAAAACATGAAGTTTGTTTCTAAATCCAAACCACTCCTGACCTTAAGAGTCTAAAACTCCCCCTGCTTTGTGTCTCGAAGTAAGACCATGTGACCATAACCTTTGCTGTGCTGAATAAAAAGATGTGAACTGTCATTTCATTGCTGCAAAACAAGTGTTAATAAAATGTTCTATTTACCCCTTTGTAAAATCAGTACATTAATTTCGGTTTGATTCAGGGCTCAGCTTTAAGGCATATGTAGTTCATGGACGCTTCAGTGAATCCAAATATAGGCTCCACAGTAAAACCCTTGCTAGTTAGTGCCTTGGGATTCAATATTATTCCTTAGATGAGGAGACCCAATTCTATAGGGAGAGTGAAAGGTGAGAAATAAGTCTCTGAGTCAAACTCTTTCAATGACTGTGTCATCACAACTGCTGCAAAATTTAAAGGAAACTTTGGAAATAAACTTCTGCTTGTCGTTTCCATACTGCCACCTACTTTCCATTGCTCACATGGCCTGGGCTAGACACTGCCAGTCATTTATAGCGCCTGTCACTGGTGTTATGTAAACCCATAGTCTCTCTCTTAGCAGGTCTCCACTTATTCTAGGTCTGGAAATTTTTTTAAAAGAAGCTTGGAAAGCCCAATTTTGACAAAATAAAATAAAGCACTGACATTAAATGTGTCAAACTATTTAGCGGTAAGCATGACAGTGATGGAATGTGTCTATCACTGGAAATGCAGTCAGAGCTCAAAGTCTGTGTTTCACTGCTGTGAAAACAGAAACCTGTGCTATGATGTGTAATCTTTAGGGAACCTGGTGGAGGTGGGTTGGAGCTGGGGGAACTGGAGAGATGGTTCAGTGCCTAAGAGTACATCTTGCTCTTCCAGAAGGCCAGAGTGTTGTTCCAGGCACCCATGTTGGGTGTCTCACAGTTGCCTGGAACTTGAACTCCATCTAGGGGCTGTGGTACCCTCTTCTGGAATCTATAGGCACTGCACTCACATGTCAGAATGGGTGTGCAAAGCGTGCACACACACACACAAAGCACACACACACACAGACCCCAAATTTCAATTAAATTTTTAGGATGTGTGTAAAATGAACATGGAATCAGAATTCTGATACTGTACTTCTTAAAGGACTTGTGTGACTTGTTAGCTGACATTCCTTGTTTAATAGATGAGGACACTGGAGTCTGCAAGGAAGATCAGACTTGGTCAGGGAGGGCAGCATAGATATTGCTAGAAGTTTTATGATTTGCAATAAATTATAATTGAATGTGTTATGTTTTTAGCCAATTTTTTATTGCACAGATTAGTTAAATCTGTATTTGTCAGTTCAAATGCTAACTACAAACCCACCAACTCTGACTGAGTGTGTGGGCGTTAGAAGCAAAGGGATATAGATTTCCCTCCTGGCATCATTTGCACGAGGAAACAGACACCAGACCTAGCCTGATGCTTATGGAGGCTCACACACCATCTCTTTATATCTCGAAGACAGCAATGTCTCAACTCTAGCACCTACACTAGCCCGATTTCATGGCACAAGCTTTATATTATCTTTAATAATATGGTTCCAGTGCTGTCTCCAAGCAAGTGCCTTTCTTTCTCTCCTCTTGGTCAGGAAGCCCATCACTTCCTTTCTCCTCGTCCCCCATTCTTTTCTGTATTTTACTCATCATGATACACAGCCAGGATTCTGCATATCTGGCCTCCTTTCCCACACTTACCCTCATTTCATTCTCATTTATTGGAAAGGATCTTTCTGTTGTCAGTGTTTCTATTTTTTAAGTAAGAAATTGTGCATATGATGGTACTTCCTGACGATGCTGCACAAAAGAGTTTAGACTGTGGCCACTGCAAGAACTTCTTTTTAACTTTAAAGTCCCTTTATTACCATTTTTACTATAACATAACAGTTATTGTTCAAAGCAATTTCTCGAGCCTGTAAATCCCAGTTCTTGGGAACATGAGACAAGAGGATTGCTACAAACCTGAAGCCCTAGCTCTCTGAACTGAGTCCACAAACAGTCTCCATCCCACACAAGGAGCCTCCCAACAGGAGAAAACTGATTCCCTCAAGTTGTTCTCTTATCTCCCTGTATGTGCCAATATATAAACCAAAAAAATATGACTGATGCCTGATAACAAATATTCATTAAACCATCTTCACAAGGTACAGGAAGAAGACAAAAATGTGACGTATAGATATACACTTTCTCAGCTGATTGCTTTCTTTCCTCTGGAGACGGCATGGCTCCTTATGATCCGGGTAGAAGCATATATGAAAACTCCACACACCACAGAAAGCTCACAAGCTCAACACTTCTCTCTGTCTCTGTCTCTGTCTCTGTCTCTCTCTGTGTGTTCTTGCTATACTTTTTAGAAATCCATCCCGGCTGTAACTAGAATCCAATATAGCACAAATGCAAATACAAGGTTCCCGTTTGAGTTTTACCATCGTTAAGCGAACCTCAAGACAAATCTCAAGTAGCTATGCTGACCAGCAAAGTTGTGAAGGTAGAAATTACATCTATGTCTCTTCTTATTTTCCACCAAAAAAATTCACAATTGACAAGAAGGGAGTAGTGTACAATCCAAAATCTATAACCCAGATGGCCATTGTGTGGGTTTCCTACAACTCTCAATGCACCACAAATTAGATATCTCAGAACAGCAGACAGCTGGCTTGTAGTTGTGGACAGCACGCTTTAGAATGGAGGTATTAGCAGGTTCAAGGGAAGGCTCTGTTCTAGGCCTGGCTCCTACCTTCAGGCAGCTTCTTTGCTTGAAGCAGTGGACCTCCAACCCTTTGTTCACCTTTGTGTGTATGTGTGTGTGTGTGTGTGTGTGTGTGTTCATGCTTTCGCTGTGTGTGCACCTCTGTACACATGCATGCAAAGGCCTAAAGTTGATCTTAAGAGTCATTCTGGGTCACTCTTCCACTTTATTCATTGAGGTAGGGTTTCCCAATCAAACATAAAGCTAGTTATGTTAGTCAGTTTGCTCCGGGGAATTCCTCGATTCTGCCATCTGAGGCTGGACTTAGAGGTGGGCTGCAAAGCCCACCCAGCATTTATGGGGGTTCTGGTGGCCTGAACTCTGATTCTTTCAAGTTCATGGCAAATCTTTTAACTACTGAGCCATCTCCTCAGCCCCCCATAACTCTAATCTTGGTGCAGAATTCTCCCTGTAAGTGTTTCTGTCTCTACACATAGCTTTCTTTTCATAGATGTAAAAATGATATTTGATTATGATCTCTAACAACTACTATGACCTCATATCAGCAATTATTTTCTGCAATTGACCATCATCTCCATTATAAAGCAGTAATTCTTCAACATAAGGATTTCTGGAAGACATAGTTTAACACATTTAACTTATAACAACTTCCCTCTGGTCTCAGAGATGACCAGGTTCTTAGTTTTAAAATTATCACCATCATCATCATCATTATTATTATATGTTAGTCAAATTATAGCTACTTTTTAAAAAAAATATTTTTAAAAAAATTTAAAATATGTGTATTTGTATTGGTACATGAATACAAGACCTAGTGACCAAAAGAGGGCACTGGACCCCATGGAGCTGGAGGTATAAGCAGTTGTAAGCCCCCCAACATGTGTACAGGAACTGAACTCCAGTCCTTTGAAAGAACAGTGTGCATTATTACCTACTGATCCATCTTGCCAATCACAAAGCATCTGTTCTTAATGTCAGTCTTTTACTTCCCTTTATGAAGGACAAAGAGATTCTTGGCCAACACAGTCAGACTAGGCTAAATATAGGCAGGTCTCCCAGCACTGCATCCAAGATGTGAAGGAATGCGACCATCTGACCCCACCATTCAAATGCCAGAACAGGGCATGTGGAGTACCAGTCAGCAATGGCAAGAGAACACAGATGCCACATAGAAAGGAAGACATCACAGAGATGCCTAGCTGAGGTCTGGCTAACAAGAAGCCTGACTGAAAAGCATGCTGTGGATTCCCTCAAGGATCAGTTGGCAGAAATTCTGTATCAAAGGGCAAGCAAAAAGATGAGCATGGCAGACAAAGCATGAAACAAATCTTGGAACTATGACTTGAGTCCCAAATCACTCAAGAGCCTGCTTTCCAGGATTCAGTGATTGTTACTATACTTAATGTACTTAAAGAATTCAAGGAAGCCAATCAGTGTGATTAGCAACTTTGGATATTGCCAATGCTGCAGTTGTTATTTGGAGTATTGTTTTATTTAAGAAACAAACATCCATATATACACACCCCTATATGAGATCAGCAAAGTGTAGAAAATTGAAAATCAAGTCAAACCACAATTCACCATTTTCTGTGCCTCTGCCCTGTTAGGTGCCAGAGAGCTGATCCACCCATGGGCCACTACCTGCTCCACTGTTTAAAGTCACAGCAGGTACTCAGCCAATCTCCCATGATGCTCTGGGCTTTGTTGTCTTCACCCACCAACACAGTTTCTACATGGGACCAGTGGCCAGGGCATTACAAAGAGGCAGATGAAGTTGGATGAGGATAACCTGCCTTCTGACTAAAGCCACTTTATTCTAGGCTGCATTGTTCAGCACACAGAGTTCTACATGGGGTTCAGCCTTCTTGATTCTTGCATAGGGCTCACTTTGCCCACATGTATGGGGATATTTGAGATAATCTTCAGTTACAGCAGAGCTCAAGACAAGCTAAAGTTCTTACTAAGGCGACTGGCAAGTTTCATGTCAACATGGTACAAGCTAGAGTTATCTAAAAAGAGCCTAGAGGGAAACTTTTAAAATTAGTGATTGATGGAGGAGGGCCCAGGCCACTGTGAGTGGTGCCATCCCTGGGCTGGTGGTCCTGGGTTCTGTCAGAAAGCAGGTTGAGTAAGCCATGAGCTAGTCAGTAAGCAGCTCTCCTCCGAAGCCTCTACATCAGCTCCTGCCTCTAGTTCCTGCCTTGCACGAGTTCATGCCCTTACTGTTTTTGAGAATGAACTGTTATATGGAACCGTGAGTAAAATAAACCTTTTCCTCCCCCAAGTTGCTTTTAGCCATGGTGTTTCATCATAGTAACCCTAACTAAGGAAAACAGTCTTTACAGAAAGCATCCAGATGTATAAGCAACTCCCAACTTGTTACTATGGGGATTAGAGACTCAAAGGTTTACAGAAACCAAGTGTACTACACAAAAGAAGCCTTGGTGGAGGGTGTAGCCACGAGAAAAACCCACACTCAGATGAAGCAGCATCCAGCTCCTTGGTCCGCAAATCATGGACATGTATGCTAAATAATGACTTTTGATTATTTCCCCCAGAGACCTCAAAGTGAGTTACTTGTATGACATTTGCCATCCTTTTTTGTACTGGCACCCAATGAAAAAAACCTAGCACAAGATGAACCAATGCCTCGAGGACAAGTCCTTCCTTGGGTCAGCACTTGGAAATCTCTTGGTTGATTATTTTAAGGGCTCCATTGTTAGGCTTCCTTCAGGCATCTCTTATAAATGTCAGTCTGATTTTATGGTGAGATTCATGGCTAACTCCCTGGGGCATGGGTCACTTGCTCCTCTTCTTGGTTGCCTTATTAAGAACAAAACCTCCCCACTTGAGGAAGCAATTCTGAGAAAACCATGTACAGAGAGAAGGCCTGGACACTTCCTGTCAGTCTAAAACTGCTCCCCAGTCTACCCTACTCTGTCTGTGGGTAAATGTGGGTGGGTGTGCACTCTGGGTAGTTTGTCTGAAGTCTAGAAGACAAATTTTTTTAAAAGGAAATTAAAAAAGATAATTTCATAATGGCCTATTAAAACCAAAATGAAAGAAATTATAGCATAAAACTGGACAGAGGACTAAGAACCCGGTTAGAGCAGGTTTGTGATGGAGCCTTCTGAAGAACAATCTTAAAATGTTTTTATTTACTATTTTATGTGTGTGACTGTGTTGCCTGCATGTGTGTAAGTATATCATCTGCATGCCTGGCACTGTTAAACCTGAGAATTGCAAGAAGAAAAGACCAAATCCACTATTGTCGAACGAAAGCAAGCTGTATTTTGGGGTGCACCTGGGACTATCTCGCCCTAAGTCTAGATCTGAGAGAGCAGTCCCTGCCAGCCTTTTGGTCTCCTTTATAGGAGGATGAGGTGTTCACAGGGGCGAGGTTGCTTACACTGTTAGAAACAGCAACAGGGAAGGAACAAGAGTAAGGCTATGCACCATGTGAATGGGGTCACAAGTTTAGTGTCACTTGAGAAACATGTTTCACAGTTTATGACAGATCTAAGAAACAGAAACAGGAACTTAGTCCTTTTTTTCTTTTTTCTTTCATTCTTTTTTTATATATGGTTTCTCTGTGTAATAGCCCTGGCTGTCCTGGAATTCACTTTGTAGACCAGGCTGGCCTTGAACTCACAGAGATCCTCCTGCCTTTGCCTCCTTAGTTTTGGGATTACAGGTTTGCATGGGCCACCACTGCCTAGCTAAGGAATTTATTCTTAATTGCAAATAGACACCTTAACTTGCAAGGACTTACTTAACACAGGACAAACAGGAACTTATTCGTTAACTACAAACAGAAACCTTAACCTGCACAGGACAAAGACAAACAGAACCTCTTCATGTTTTTTTTTTATCCAACACAGCATTTTATTGATTAAATTTCATGTAATAAACCCTAATCACTCTCGCTTCCCAGTCCTCCCAGGTCTACCCCAACATCACCCTTGAGACCTCCTCCTAGAAAAAAAGAAGAAAGAAAAAAAAATACCAAGTTCATTTTGTGTTGCCCACACACCCTGTGGAGCATGGTCAAATTTAAAGTGGGCATCCTGAAGACTGTTTTACCTCTTATTAAATCAAACTTATGCACAGTGATTTCAAAGTAGAAGTCCAGTGTCACACCTCCAGCCACTCCAACAATCATGCAGGGGAACCAGCTCTCTACTGCTATACTTAAAACTTCTACCTCAAGGGCCAAGGGGAGCTCCAAGCCCTAATAATTCTGCTGGTTCCCTCATGGTCCCAGAGAGCGTGAGCATGACCCTCATTCTCAGTTCTTATCCCAGATCCTTTGGAATGGGAATTATAGAAGGTTGTGAGCTATCATGTGCTAGGAATCAAATCTGGGTCCTCTGCAAGAGCAACAAGTGGTTGCTCTCAATCTCTGAGCCATCTCTCTAACCCCCGACAGGAATCTTAATTGAGGTAAGTAGACCCAAGGTGAGTTTTGAATGAGTTGAGGGATGCTCTCAGGGAAAGTTAACGAGGAAAAATGAAGGCAAATGGAGGCATTTGGTCCCTGATACAGGTCCTTTCAGGATGGTATCATTGCCAGTAGCTCTAAAAAATTGAGTTTCACCATGTAGTCCCAACTTGAAGCAAGAGGGCTGGCCTTTTGTCGCTTCTTTCCTTTTCTGTCATTGCAGGAAAACGCACCACCTCTCGAGGTGGAGGCCAAGTCCCTGGGAAAGGCAGAGGCTGTGAGTGATGAACCAGTGTGCCTGGCAGCCGGAGACAGGTAAACCCACAGAGTAAGGGGATCTGGTTGGGAAACAGACACTCCCACAATAGGGAGTGTTAGCTAGACTTGAGCCCAGGGCTGGGATTAGTGAGACACTGTCTGAGTTTGTGAGGGCTCCCAGAGAGACTTGGCATGTGGGACAGTAATTTAGGGGATGAATGCCTCCATCATGGATAGAATGATGGACAGCACACTCCAAGTTCTTCAGCCTTTCAACATGGCCCATATCAGGTGAACGAAAAAAAGAGATAAAACGGGAAGACATGACTGCTCCTAGGTCTGGTGGAGGAGAAAGCTTATTGTAGATACGAGAGACAGCAAAGCCAGAGGCAGAGACATCTGGGTGAGCCTACAGAGAACATGACCCTGAACCAGGCCATGTAAGGAGGAAGGGAAGGGGGAGAGCCAGGATCCAAGAGGCCAGGTAGTAAAGGGTAAAAAAGGCAAAAAGGCAGGAAAAAAAGATGGGGAGAGCAGGAAGGGGTGCCAAAATGGCTGGGTTATATAAAGAAGAGCCGAGAGGGGAGGGCAGCCCAGCTCCTGGGCTGGAAATTTCAGAGTAGGGGGTGGGGTATGCCAATCATACCTGTAACAGGTAGGGACTGAGGGATGCTCGGAGAACTTGGTGGCCAGTTCTATTTGATATGGTACATAAGCACCTCAGTTAGCCAGTTGCTGCACCCCTCCCCACCTCCCCGCGGCCCCATTTGAGACCTAACACCAGCGACTGTTGAGGAGCCCAGGCCTCCATCCTGAGGCTGCAGCATCAGTCCCTCTTGTTCTGAGGCTTGAATTCTCCAAGCACTGTTTGTTTTTCTTGGCTTTCTAAGGTGTAGATGGTTACTGTGAGACCCTGCAGGCTCTGACCATGTAATCAAGTCATTTATGCCCTTCCTCTAGAGAACCTGACTAATAGCATGGGTGACATTTCAAGGAAGAAAGAGCCAGCTGAGCCAGTAGCAGCAGGAAGAGCCTTTCAAGAATAAAAACCAGCGGAATTAGTGAAACCGGGTGGGAAGTGAATGAGGGATGAATCACACCTGGAAAAGTGTGGAGAAAGTCAAGGACTGTTTGAATTTCAAGGTTTGGGGCAGACCATTGCCAACTTTTGAACAGACCAAATTGATAAATGACTTAAATTTCAAGGTGAAAACTCACTTAAGGTTCTCCCGGGGAAGAGAATGCACGTGAAGCAGGAATAGACACAAGATACAATCTTCTTTAGTTTTTCGTCCAAGGAAATCGTATTCCCCTCCAAAAAACCAACCAAACAAAAAACAAACAAGCAAACAAAAAAAACATGAAATACCGGCGAGTTATGAAATCCTTTGAAGAAAATGCTGACCAAGTTTCATGATACATTCTACTGTAAAGCAATGGAGGAAAAGGAATCAGGGGTAAACTCTTGGATTTTGGAACCTGTGGAGGTGACATTACTGTTTAAAATCTTTGGTTAATAAAAAAATACAGTGGCGGGATTCAAATGTGGGGATAATAAGTTGTACTAACTAAGGGATATTTGCTATCAGACATAGAAATGAATACGTTGCTTAACAAACTGGCTAAAATGAGCCTGAATCTTGGTGGTGAGATCAAGGGCATGGAAATTATTTTGAGAATCATATTCCAGTTGATAACGCTTAGGGTCATGGGAGGTAGAGAGACATGCCAGGGTATTTATAGAAAAGGGATGAGAGTCTAGGACTCAGCACAGCTTAGACAGAAGAAAGGAACCAGTCGTGGATACAAGGAAAAGGTGGATGGGATATGGTAGCAGGCAGACCTGGCATCATGGATGGGATGTAGCAGGCAGACCTGTCACCTGAGTGTGTATCTTGCTTTTTGCCCCCTCTTCCTGGTATGGGAGCTGAAAAAGTGAATGTGGTCCTTCCAACTCCAGGAAGGACCCCAATTAGTATGAACCTGTTGTTCTTGATTATGAATACTTCGCTTTGCAGCCTTGGCTCACATGCTTTGATTCTCTTAAGAATAGGATACCACTCTAGCCTGCACCAATCAATGTGAAACTAGCAACTAACTTTCTATTGTCAAACAAAAGTCGTTCTTCTTACTAATTGTCAGAGAGTGTCTTGGTTAAGTTTTCTATTGCTGCCATGAAACACCTTGACCCAAAAGCAAGTTGGGAAGGAAAGGGTTTATTTTTTTAATATTTATTTATTTATTCATTCATTCATTCATTCATT
>LOJH01021991.1:9531-27663 GCA_001685095.1 Ellobius talpinus
GTGTGTGTGTGTGTGTGTGTGTGTGTGTGTGTGTGTGTGTGTGTGTATGCACTGAGAACTGAACTCAGGTCCTCATGCATGTAAAGAAAGCCTTCTACCATTTGGTCCCAGGCCCAGTTTCTTCATTAATGTTCATGGCAGCCCCAACTGGTTGTAATTTCCAATTTCTCCATAGCAGACCAGGCCTTGGGAGATGGAGTAACTACTCAAGGTCCTCATTCTTGAGTCCATGCTTGCCTGATTCCAAAGTGCCAGTTCCTTCCATCACTGGGGATGGGCTTTGCATTTTCAAAAGGCAACACTAGTCCCTGCTGTCTGAGGGTCAGGATGTGAGCTCTCAGCTACTTCTCCAGAACCATGCCTGTCTGCCGGCCACCACATGCCCTGCCATGACGCTATGGACTCGCCCTCGAAAACGATAAACATGACCCTAATGAAATGTTTTCTCTCATAAGTTGTCTTGGTCATGGTATTTCCTCACAGCAGGAGAACAGTAACTAAGATACTAGTCAGTCATGGATGTCCCTGTTGGGTCAACTCGACTCTAGAATCCCATGCAGCTAACCTCACACTGTCCTCAGTCATTTCCCACTTATGCCAACAGGGTCTAGGCTGGCTGTACGCTGTGCTGGGAACACAGGTTCACTCGGCCTAACCAATCGCCAGAGGATACTGGGCATCCTGAGGATAATCTTCTCTGGAGCAGACCATGTTTCTCTGCTGGCCACTGAAAGGACTAACAGTGCAGAAAACCATGAGGAGATATGTTTCATAGTGAGAGGTGTGTGAGCATAAGCGGGATGGCTATACTTACAAAGAGCACACAGCAGTGAGGGAACCTTGCAGATGAGGCTCCAAAACCACATGCAGCAAAA
Source organism: Ellobius talpinus (assembly GCA_001685095.1). Classification (NCBI taxonomy): domain Eukaryota; kingdom Metazoa; phylum Chordata; class Mammalia; order Rodentia; family Cricetidae; genus Ellobius; species Ellobius talpinus. The sequence goes on from LOJH01021991.1 coordinate 10,407, forward strand.
ATAATACAAAACAAAACAACAACAACAGAATGGATAAAGTGTGATAACATCAAAATTAAAACAAAACAAAACTTCTGTGCTCCAAAGAACAGTATCAGGAGAGTGAAGATGAGGACTGCGATGTAGTTTAGTGATAGTGCATTTGCCTGGCATACATAAGATACTGGATTCCACCTAATACGGATGGACGGATGGATGGACGGATGGATGGACGGACGGACGGAACCTGAAAACGGAGTAAAGAAGATCCAAAGAGTGAGAGAAAATGTTTGTAAATTACATGTTTGATAATAGACTTATTTACAGGGTTACAAAAAATATGACTAACCACCCAGCAGAACAACAGAGCAAAGGGCTTGAAAAGACAGGTCTCCAAAGAGTAACGTACAGATAGATGGTCAAGAACCACAAGAAAGACACTTGGTACCACATGTCATTAGGGAAATGTGCAAAACCAAACACAGAGACGTGTCTCACACCTGCCGGGCTAGCTGTCACAGACTCACAGTAACCAGTGTTTCAGGGAGTAGCAAATGCAGAGCCCGGTGGGATGAGGGTGTGCGCCTGCACCCCCTGCACTGAGGCACTCCCTCCTGCAGGAGGTTCATAGCACTCCTCAAACTCAAGAAACAAGACTCAGGACACGAGCCAAGGGTACAAAAGTCACATGAAGGCTGTCAATGGGACCAGGGAGAGGAGACTCTTCAGTGTAATGCTGTCTGCAAGCACCACAAGCTTTCGAGAGTCAGCCATGCTTGGGCGGGAATTTTTAGTGATGCAGCTGACCTTGAGTCAGTCATGTTCCTGTAAGTAATTCCAACAAACTCATTGGTTCATCAAGCAGGACTTGAGGGCTTGGATGATGAAATCAGTTCTTTGGTCTGTTGTTGCCCTCTTTTATCCAGGGTGAATGGAAAGAGACTCCAGGAAAAATCATGTAGCCTCCTCAAAAGGTTAGCGTCACTGTGAGACCCAGCAGTTGCACTAGGTGTGAGGCCAAGGGAACTGCAGACACACATGCTTCCAAAGCTTAGCATTGCACACAACTAGCAAGAACCCAGTGTCCATCCTCTGGGAAAGACGCAAACAGACTGGTGGTGCATCCAAATGGACTCAGCCACAAGTGAATGAAGGACCGGTGCAGGCACAGATGGGTGAACCTTGACAGCAGAAGCTTGAGGGATGAAGCTGACCGCAAAGACCATAGCTTAAGATTCCATTGAAATGAAATGCCCAGAGTGGCACATTTGTAGGAACTACGAACTAGATGGGTAGGAACATTAATATACACACCCGGGTGACCTCTGTCATTGGCATGGACAGGAATCTTCTCGGATGATGGAAGTAGTTTCTGCCTTTCTTGCACACATACATGAGCTCTTTTGCTAAGATTAGTTCACTAACTAAGTACAGGCAAGTTACAAGAATATTTTTAAAAGCAAACAATCTGAGTCCCCTGGGGGATAAGGGTCAAGTTGGAATACTACCTTTCTGCCTCTCCTCCAAACCCTCCAAGGAGCACCTACTTCCTCAGAGGTCAGGGTCATGGAGGAAGGGCAGCACAAACACACAGGAGGCAATAACACCTGCCCAGAACCAGGCCTTCTTCGTGGGTCTCCCTGTGACCCCTGCTACAATCCTTGCTAACCGGGGGAGAGCAATCATGGACTGAGCCAAAATGTGTACCCCCCTCCAAGCCCTGAAGAAGCTAGAGAGCTCATTATGGCTTGAGGAGCCAGCAAGACCCAGAAGATAGGACTCTCCTACCTCTCAGTTAAAATGTATTTCCCAGCAGGGTGCAGTGGAGCACACATTGGGGCGCAGAGGTAGGAGGATCCTGAGCTCAAGGACGCTTGAGCAACACAGCGAGATCCTTTCTCAAAACAACAACAACAACAATGTCATAATGGTGCCCACAGTCAGGGAGGCAAGAGAAGTAGGGGAGAGCCATAGTCAGCTGAGGAGGTTGTCTGAGTTAGTCTTTGGTCCCCAGAATTTCCCACTGTCACTCAACCCACCAGGGCATCCTTCCCTAACTCCCTTCCCTATGCCTGCCTACCTGAGTCATCAGGGCACTGAGTCCCTTTGAGAGATCTGACACATGACATGAAGAGACTTCCTAGGTGGCCCAATGTCTCCATACTGTCCCCCAGGAGTTGCCCCCCTCTGTAAGGCTTGTCCCTATTTTCTGGTGGGCAAGGCCCATCTCTTTACAAAGTCTTCCCAGACATCACTCCTCCTGATCACAGTGACCCCTCTTTCCCTCCCAGGGCTCTGAAGTCAAAAAACCCTGGCATGACTTCACCCTGGCTGTGTGTCCCAGGGAAAGTCACTCACCTTCTCTGAGACACAGTGTCTGAGCCTGCACTCATCTATCTCTTAAGTATATACAGTGCGCAATAAAATGAGAGGAAGTGTGGAGAGTTGGCACACAGCAGTCACTGACCCTGCCATGCCTGTCACCTTGGATACTGACTGCCCAAGGAGGAGCTGGCTGAATGAACGGATGGGGGATGGCTGGGGCAGACAGTGCCACATTCTGATAAGGAAACTCATGAATGTGCTGACCCCAGAGCCCTGCAGACCCTGAGCTTGTCTTGAGAGGTCAGTCCTGTCCAGGAGGCTACGGATGCTTCACTGAAGTTCCCGCCACCTGGGAGAGGGGACAGTGCTCTAGTTTGGGGCATACTAGGAGGACCCAAAAATCCTGATCACATATCTCCTTGTGGCCTCTGACGAAACCTCCATCCTGCCCAGGGTGCCCTAACCCTGCCCATGTCTTCCATGAGGAGACCACGCCCACTTCTCCAGGCAGGGCTGGGTGTCCGTCCACCTATGCTTGGGCCCTCATACAGTGTCTGCTCTGCTCACAGGGCCATGGCAGAGCCTCATCCACCTACTACCTGGTATCGATCTGGCTCCTCACGCCATAACTGGTCACCAAGGGAACACAGTCCTTGGCCTTTTCCAACATGCCACAGCAGCTCTTTCTAGAGCCACCAGCAGACTCTCACACACTTGAGATCAAGCCCCAGAAGCCGAGAGCTCTCTACCTTCCCCCTTCCCTGCTGGCCTCAGCTTTCTCAGTTTTCCTGCTCACCACATCCTCCACCTGGCTGAATTTCTCTCAGTTCCCAAACATGCTAGACCTAGCTGGCCTTTGGGCCTGTGCACATGCAGATCACTCTGCAATCACAAGCCTTCCTTTCCTGCTGCTGGACATGCCTTCCTCCGAGACTCCTTCCCCTATGCCTGGAAATCTGAACTGGATATTTCAGTGTGTAAAACCCCACCTTTTGTTCATGAGGTTCCCTCTAGGCACCGCTTCCTCTCACGCTGTCCATTCTCCATGAGACAGACGCCCAGCAAGAGAAAGAAACTCATAAATGCACTGACCTCAGAGGGCTCAAGTAACACAGTGCCAGAAAAAGAGATGAGTACGGGGGACACACCTGAAACAAGATCGAGTGGAGCAGCCGCTGGCCCATGGTGACCTTATGCTTGGCTATAACACAAGTCTTGATGTGTTAAAATGACAGGGAAATACATCTTCCCACTGCAGCAACCAGGAAACCAGCAGCAGCAGGAGTCTGGGGAACCACAAACAGGAGGAAGCCAAACAACACTGTGCTGTAAAGGAAGGCTCAAGCTAGAAAGCACCCTGAAGCCTGTGAAATGAAAGCCCACTGTAACAGGGCAACAGATGCACGGGGTGGGGGATTGTCAGCCAGGAAGGTACCAGGGACAATATGATGAAGTGTGAGACCGTACAGGAGAGGAAGGTCTGGCCACCTGCCCTTGGAAAGTCCCCTGCCCAGTGCTGTGGCTGTGGGGCAGAATGGGAGAAAGGAGTAACTGGGAAGCCTGCGGCTCAGAAGCTCTCTATTAAGCTACTACCATGGGGATGAGATAGCTAAGGGGAGCCCACCTGTCCTTGGAGTGTTGGGCAGGAAGTGAGCATTGTCAGAACTATACTAAACACGGTCAAGCTACCAATTCTTGCAGCAAGTTCGTATTTTAAGTACTACTGATATTTATTTCCCTAAAAACAAACAATGTTGGGAGATGGACTATTTGATTGGCAGTGGCCTCTTTCCCAGTGTCCTGGCTCCTTGAGCAGAGGACTGTCTGTCAAACTGCCAGCCTACCAAGCACCAAGCACCCCAGACACCGTGAGGAAGCCATGGGATGGTTGTGTTTATAGAAGTTGAGATTCTGAACATTCAGCCACAGCCACAACAGTCTTAATTTGTGTCTTAAAGTTTACTAAGGACTTTTCCAATTCCAAGCCCTCGAAACGCCTTCCTATGATGCCCCACCTGTGAGGCAGAGAGGCAGTATCCAGCCAGCAGTAGTCCCTATAGCCACAGAAGAGTGGGCTGTGAGGCTGGGCCCCAGAAATGGTGGCGTTCTGGATGTATCCTTGGCTTTGGGCGTCAATGGCAGCAGAAGAGATGGAACACAAGATTGGCAGCAGGACCTGGAGCCGCACACTGCCTGCAAGTGTGCCAGCAGCCCAGCAGTTGGAAGGGGCAGTGGGAGTGACCAGTCATAGTGGTGGTAGTGGCGGCAGCCGCAGCAGTAGTGGTGACCTTAAGGGTGAAGGGTCTTGGATATACTGGGTCAGGGGCTAGCACACCAGCCACTGACAAGAGCTGGGGAATTCCAACACCCTAGCTGCTGCCGTAAGGCTGAGAATTCCCCACTGTCAGATTATAGATCAGACATGTGATGTTCACTGTGCCAAAGTCAGGCTACCCCCTCCCCTCCCCTCCCCGCAGTCACAGAGAGCTACTGTGAACTTACAGTTCTCAGAGCCGCGTTCTCTTCCCAACCCCTGCATGCAAGGTCTACCCTTTCCCACTTTCCAGACCCAAAACGCCGCTGAGTGACAGCTAAGCTTATCAGTGCCTGTGACCTCTTGCCCATAGGCTGGTTTGAGGGTTTTACTTCCTACCACATACACCTCAAACCTATGAGAGTCAGATACTTCCCTGGTCCTATGGAGTTGAAGGCTCTCCCTCCGGTCAAGACTCGGTGATGCTGCCCATGTTATCACAGGGCAACTCTCCTACTCTCCTGGGAACTGAAGACCCGAAGGATCTGTCCCTCCTCCTTCAGGTCCCTGGTTCTACTCTATGTAATGGCTGTCTTTCCTATTGTTCTTCCACTTCAGGGCCTCATCACGGCTGCCTGTGACTGCAAGCCTCTAACTCTCCTGAATCGAAATTTTATCTCTGCTGCCTTCTCATGATCTTGCTGTTTTCTTTTTTCTCTTTCTCTCTTTCTCTTTTAAGATTTCTGTTTATTGTATGTGTTTATTGTTTGTAGTCTGTGTACCATGTACATGCAGTGCCTAAGGAGGCCAGAAGAGGGCATAGGATCCCCAGGAATTAAAGTTACAGACAGTTATGAACGCCCATGTGGGTGCTGAGATGTGAACCCAGGGTCCTCTGCAAGAGCAAGGAGCACTCTTAACCACTCACCCATTACCCCAGCCTGAAACCTGCTATTTTCTTTCACACACAACACCCACTTCCTAGGTCTACACCAGGGCTGGGACCCGTGACCTGATAGCTCTAGGGGGTCCATCTGCTCCTGGTCCTGCCTGTATGCTGCTGATACTGGTTGCTGTCAAATGCTGAGGGGTGCAGAAGATGCCCAAGCCTTGCCCTGCAGGAGCCCCTTCTCACCTATCCTCAGTTTCCAGGCATGCAGAGCAGAAGACCCCCACCTAGCTGACTGGGAAGAGCTTTTCTGGGGTACCTACTACTCCCACCCCACCTGAGATCCAGAATAAACACAAAGAAGCACAGCAGTGGAGTTGCACTTGGCTTTGGCCCCTGACTCCTTCTGTTCTGGCTTCCCCTGAAGCTAGCCGTGGCAAGCGAGGGGAAGAAGCTGCTCAGTGGTACCCTAGGTATCTTCAAGGGAACCAACTCTAGCTGGGAGTCAGAAACTTTAGCTTTTCTCCTTTTTTCTTTATTTCTTCCTGAGAGATGGATATGAAGGTTAGGGCCATAGCAGCTACCCAAGTTCATGAGGAACCCTTGAAATGCATGCAGTTTCTGAGATGTAGAGGAGTCCCCAACATTGCCTTCTGGATTTGCTCCACATGAGGACAACCCCTATGTTATTTAAGATGCCATAATTGAAGTTTTGTTGCCAGAAGTCAAACACGTTCCTAGGAGACACAAAGTCATTTTTAGAAGGTGTTTATGGTGAGTTATGTTTTCCAAAAAAATGACCACAACAGTATCTCCTACAGGATATTTACGAAATCTGTGCTTGATAATCCTCCTATTGAATGGTAGAGATTACATTCCTCGCCCTTGAACTTGGGTGGACCTCTCTAACTGTCTCCACTCGTGGAGAATGGTGGAAGTGGCGCTACGTGACTTCCAAGCCTGGGTCATAAAAATGGCACGCACTTCCTCCCAGCTTTCTCTTGGGACAATCACTCTTGGCACCCAGCCACTGGCTGGTAGGAAGCCTAGACTAGCCTATTTGGAGACCACAGGGAGAGGCCATAGGTAAGTTTGCTGGCCACAGGCCCAGATGAGGCCCCAGACAGTAGCTTCCATCTCCCACCAGATGTGTGAGAGAAGACACCTACAGGAGATTGCGGTCCCTGGCCATCAAGGTACTACTGGCCTTTGAATCTTCTGAGTCAAAGCCCAGATGTTGCCAAGCAGAGATGAGTTCCCCACCAACCGTTGAGAAAATCTCTGGAAAGCAAAATGACACAGGGGTTTCACTGAGGGTGTGTGGGAGAGATGCCATGGGGCCTTCACGGAGGGTCTGTGAATGAGATGGCATCAGGATGTCACTGAGGGTCCATGAGCACAAGTAGCAGGCTACCCCACATCACTGAGTCCTGAACATGCTTGTTCCCTGGTGACCCCTGGGCTGAGACCCAAATGAAGAAAAGACACTGGCAACCAGGAAGTGGAAGCTGTGAGCCAATGGAAAAGCAGACAGTGGCTGCAGGAGACCCCACACACTTTAAGGGCATCCAGAGGGCAGAGAGGAAAGCTGTGGTGCAAAGGAACTGTAGAAGGTGTGCCAAGGGGTGAATGGGCCAGACACCAGTTCTTCTGGGTCCCAGGACTTCTCCCTGGGGACCTGACAGAAGCCACTCCCCATTCACTCCCCATTGACAGTCTGGAGAATCTCTGTCCAGAGGAGGGATCCCTGAGAGGAGTTATAAGCTTCTAATAGGAGAAATTTGTTTTCTTGTTTTAAATGAGAAAACAAAACCAAAGGTGATCAGAGACCAGTGTTGTTTGAAACACCAACTCACCACATACAAGGAAAAGCACAAGCCCTCAGGGGTATTGTGGGGGCTTTGCAGCCTGTTCATCTTGGTTCTGGGTTCCCTCTCTGACCCTTGGTTTGGCCTCTGTGAAACAGCCACATTTAACCACACAGCTGATACACCGTTCAACCTCACATCTTCAAGCTCTATGCACCTGCCCATGCCAGCCACCCCACCTTCTGCACCTGGAGATTCTCTCCTCCCAAGTGCACCTCCATGACACCTCTCCTATAAGTCGTCCTGGGTTCCCATCATGCCCCTGTGATTCTGCACAAAACTACAGCTGTGCAAATTCTATTTAAGCTGAGTGATATAAGTATTGCCTTCTCACCATCCCAATCCTCTATTTTCACAAAAACGAGACTTAGTCTGAGGAGATGGCTCATGGGTAATGGGCCCCAGTACAGCCTGGAACCCACATTAAAGCCAAGCAGCTGCCATGGTCACCTGCAATCCCAGCCCTTGAGAAGCAGAAGACAAGGGATCCCCAGGGCAAATCAGCTAGCAAGACTAGTCAGAATTGGGTTCAGTGAGAGAACCTCTCTCAAATAATAAAAGATGGAAAATGACTCAACTTTAGACCTATACACATGTATTTACATATACATACATGCATACACGTGTGCCTGCACACATGCAAGCATACATATATGCATGTAGGTCTCTCTCTCTCTCACACACACACATAAAAAAAACATGAGACCTACTTAAGAGCAAATTTTGGGCTTTTTTCATCTTTGGGGCTCCAAGGCCTATTTCGGTAACAATGACAACCAAGTAGCCTATGATATTTCAGGGTGAATTGGGGGTTGGGGAGAGAACAAGAATGGGGCAATTAGGAAGAATGAATGAATTATTGAAAGATGGATTGATCAATGGAGGAAGGGAAAAGGGTGGTTGAAGGCATAGATAAATAGATAAAGCAAGATATGAGTGTGTGGATAGATGGGTGGGTGGATAGGGAAAGGGGGGAAGGGTGTGTGTGCAGATTTATAGATGGATGAAAGGAAGGATGGATTGATGAGTAGAGGGCATAGAGGTAAAGGTTTGGAATAGCAAGCCAGCGGTTAGATGGTTGATAGATAATGGTGGCGGATAGCTATGTGGGTACGGTATTTGGTGCTGTGGAGATGACAGGGAGATGAGTGGCCAAAGCCATCTAACTGGGTAGGAAGGGAAATGCAGGAGGGAAGAAGCTTTGATGGCGGGCTTCTGGAAGGATAGAAGGGGGCACCTTTGTCAGGGCCCAGCAAATCAATGTTCTAGGCTCTGTGGACCACACTGGTCTTTAAAGGCTCTCTCACATTCTTCTTTGTCTTCCTTCATAAACATTCAAAAACACAAAAACAATTCCCAGTCAACAGGCTTCCAGAACCAGGTCCAAGGGGCAGGAACCAGACTGAATAACTTGATTGACTGATTGACACATTAGCTCTACTGACCATCTGGCAAGCATGAGGTTGAATCTCAAGTCTGAAAAACAGAAGCCCGCTCCCCTCCCCACAGCACGGTGGCCTTGGGGAGTAGAGAGATCTGAGGGAGAACCTGCCAACCCTAATGAGTGGGGTGAACCCTGGGTTGGGTTGGGTGCTACATCCTGAAGTCTGTGGTCTACTTCAAGACCAGCATCTCTGGCTTGGAGCCATGTGGTGGGATTTCTGCCACTTCTGTCCACGCAGCTCTGATGTGATAACTGCTCAGCAGTGCAGTTCCAGAAAGCAGCTTCTGAGCTGATTTCCTGGCTCTGCCCTGCCCAGGATGGCACTGTGGTTTGCTAGCAGCTTTAGCCTCTCTCCACCTGGCAGGAAGTGTGGCAAACTCACACTGATGCCTCATAAAACAAGAGCACCAAGCCCACATGAGGCTATCAGGCAGGAGCCGGCGAGGGAGCAGAATTCAGGGGTCCAGTTGTCTCTGCCATGCTGAGTCACCCTTTCAGAAGCAAAGGTGGGGAGGGCTGGGTACTTCAGTCCTGGGAACTTCACACACACAGAACTGGAACCCCAAACAGCTGCCCATGCTAAACCAGAGGACTCTTCTGCCCTCCACCCAGAGAGCCAGCTGCTCCCTGCTCACATGGGGACACCGCAGCAGCATGATCTCTAACTGGTTCACCCCAAGGCCTGGCTTCATGTAGTAGGAGGTGGTCCTCTGGTCTTCTGCTCTGAGGAGTGGATCATGCATGAGAATAGTGGACGGCTTAGGAAATCCATGTCTGCCTTGGCTCCATCACTATGTGACCTTGACCCAGTCATTTCCTCTGAGCCTACATGTCACTACCTGCCAAATGCCCACCAGTGACCACTGGTGGCTCTGACATTCTATGAGCTGAATAAAATAAGCCAAGGAATCGAGTATCAAGGCTGAACTGCTGCGGGGCTGGAAATCCTTAGACACTTGGGAGAGCTGCCACAGGCCTAAACATCCAGTCCCCTCATCTTTGCTGCATGCAACCCTCCCTGTGACTCAGCCTGAATCAAAAGCACCTCCTCAGGAAAGCCTGCCCAGATTCTCCAGATTCCCCATAATTGTGGCCATGCCCCTGCACTCTCTATGATTTCTTCCTGCATTTGTTGCCAGAGATCTCCTAGGGAAGAGGAGATCAGGGTGACTGAGAAAGCTCCTTGATTCCCTGAGCAACTGTCATTGTGCAGACACATTTTAGTTCATATGAGGACCCAAATATAAGGTACTGGCACAGAGTTTAGGCATGGCTCTGCGGTGAAACACTCACCTGGCATGCTGCAAGCCCTAGGTTCTATTCCCAGCACCACACAAACAAACACAGACTGCTTTGGGGATCCTCATTGATATCCAAACTCCCTCCCAGTGTCCCCTGCCTGAGCTCCCACCCCACCCAGGCACGGAGTCATCCTGCCTAGTACATCCATCAGTAGACTAGGCTTATCTGAAAAGCCTGGCCCAGAGCCTCAGCCACCAAGCCTGTTAATTTAGCCACCCCTGTGTGCTCCCTGATTTCTGCCTCTCGGAGTCCAGCTCTGTAAAAGGGCAATTAGTCAGAGACGGTCAGAATGATGAACTCACCAGGCTTAAGTGCTGCAGCATCTGCACATATCTGTGGAAGGAGAGAAGGACGGGGTTGCATTAACTTCATTCTGGACAAGCCGGGAGGGGCAGGGCTTTGTGGGCCAGCCCCAGGCAGCTGCTGGAGCACTTACGCTTTCTCTGAAGACAGCAGCTCCTGAGCGATGACAAGGGCTCTGGACTGTCCCTCAACCTGTGGGGGAACGGAAAACAGTGAAAATCAGGGTAGGTAGTTGAGAGGACAACCCTGAAAATGACCAGGCTGTAAGAGGTGGGTCTGTGTGTTTGTCACACAGTGTGACCTTCAGTAAGTGCAGTTCCTCACTGAACCTTGGCTTCCTCCTCTATACACATGGGTATGAAGAGTTTCTACCCCAGAAGGCTGCCAAACAGATGCCCTGTGTGGTGCCTAACACCGCGCTCAATAAATGTCCCTATCATGGTGACGTGACCTTGGCATCCAGCTCCCTGTCTCACTGGCCCGACGACCTGCTGTATGTAGGTTCCCATCTTCTTCCAGAGTCTTTCCCTACATCTTCTCTCCCCACTTTTTGACTCTTTCAGGGTGAAGAATCTACAAGCACCTGTGCTGTTTACTTTTCTCGTTGCTCTCACAAAAGGCCTGACTAAAGCAACTTAACAAGAAACAGTGTATTCTGGCTCACAGTTCAGGGACTCAGCCCATCACAAGGTGGGGGGAAACATAGCAGCTGGCCACATTGTTATAGGGCAACGGAGCAGAGAGAGACGAGTGCTGGACTTCAGCTCACTGTCTCCTTTTCATTCAGTCCAGGACTCCAGCCCAGGGGATAAGGGCTCTGGTAGCTAGGGTGGGTCTTCCCAATTCAGTTAACCCAACCTAGAAACTCCCTCACAGACAAGCCCAGAAGTTTATCTCTAGGTGACTCTAGGTCCTGCCAGGTCCACAGAATTAACCATCACAGCTCCTAGCCTAGAGAACGCCAGAAGTCATTCGCTGATCTTCGGCCACAGCTTTGGTTTTTGCCATAGGCGCTTTCCTATGTGTCTTAGGAAAATCAACAGCGGGCATGGCTTCTGTCTGCAGGAAAACAGCAACACCCCAATCCCAAGTGACACCTAAAATATCTTCAGACACTGCCAGGCAGACGTCCCATGCTGATAAAATCAGATACAGTGTTTGGCATAGATTAGGTGCCAAATAAACACAGCCTTTCCCCCATTGCCGGTCCCTGATGACTTCCTGGAAGTTTAAGTCACGGCGGCCATTCTGTCAGGGCAGAGGCTGGCCTAGGTCAGTCTCCTTTCTGTGGCACACTGTAGCCTCCAGCTGGAGTGTGAAGACAGAAGAGAGAGCCAAGAGACCTGGGGAAGCCTCTGCTCCTTGTTCACTGCTTCCCTCCTATGGGAACCAAACAGACTCATATCCCATCTGCATCTGCAGAGTCAATGTCAGACTCACAAGGCAGAGGCTCTAACCGAATCCACAGGTGGTCAACCCTCACAAGGCAAGATGCATCTAGCCAGGGCAGGCCTCCACAGCCCAGAGGACACATAGTAAAGCATCCACAGGCAGTGGTATTTTGTAGGCAAGAGATTTAAAGGTGTCTGTCTCTTATAAAATGAGGAAAGAGAGTCAAACTGGTTTCAGTCTCCCACAGGCCAGTAATTCATGCCATACAATGTTGAAAGTCACTGCTCTGGTGTTAGAAGAACTAGGTTCAAATTCTAGGCCCTGCTTCTTCTTGTCTTTGTGCCTGTGGGCATTATTTCTCCTCTCTGAGTCTCAACTGTCGACAGGAACAATAATATCTACTATGGCATAAGAGCTCCCAGGTAGGGACACTCAGGAACTGCCAAGCACAGCCCTGACCTATGTACACTCATTAGCTCCCTCAGTACAGCTACTTCAATCAACTCTTTTTGCAGATGTGGAAATTGAGGCACCAATGAATCCTACCCTTTGCAAAGCTAAGATTCCGTCCTAGGTCCAGCTCCAGTGTCCAAGCCCTGGCAAAGAACCAGCATGGCTAAGCATACATGTTCCCCTAACATCCAGGTTGTATCTAATAAGCCTGCCTTAAGTCCAGGAAACAGTTAAGTCAGGACATATTTAAGCCAGATGTGGTAGCAGGTACCTGTAGTCCTAGTTGGAGGAGGAGGAGCACTTGAGCCCAGGAGTTTAGGGCTGGCCTGGGAAACATAGACCCCATCTCTAAACAAAACTAAACAAAATAGGTGCTTTTGTTACCCAGTAAGCCCACTGTAAAATCAAAATACCCCAGGTCAGTCCACTGTACTGTAAGTGGGGGACCATCTGCACTCAGTAAACTCTGTATATCTGTGCTCAGTCTATGTGCCGAGTGTTTCTGTGTGGCACCTGACTGGGTCTGGCATTGCAGTCTGGTGTCCTTAGACTTGGCTCCTAGCTGCCACAGAGCTGTGAATAGACTAGTGCCTGGTTCTGTTCTGTGGGCAGCGGTGTGGCCATGGGCCAATGTTGACATGCCTTGCTTGCCTCACATGAAAAACAAGGTGTCTACCTCTCACTGCAGGGATGCGGTGATGGATGGGAGAGGTTTCACTCTTCCCGGACTTTTGAAGTTGTCGTCATCACCATTGTTAGGATCTCAGCATTGGGGACAGACTTCTGGGAGGGCTCTGGCATGGATGGCTCTGCACGTCCCTCCTGCCAGATGGGCAGATTTGGGGTGGAACACACAGGCCACTCTGCTTCAGCATTCCAAGATGATGGATGCGCCTTCACTGGAGAGGCATGCCAGGCTTGGTGCCCCAGGTTCTCCTCTGAAGCTGCTTCTGGGTGGGGACCAACTGGGCCATTTAACACACATGTTTATTTAACTAGGAAGTGAACTTAGAGTCTGAAGGCAGTGTCCAGGGACATGCTTCTGGGAACAGGGCTCCTCCCAGGAGCATTGGTTTGGGGCATGAAGGCCTGCACATAGTATTGCCCATAGCCAGATAGGGAGTGTTGACACCAGACAGCTGCCTGCCCCTTCCCGGAGCTTTCCCAGGGCCAATCAGTGCTGCCCCTTCTCCCCACTCTCCAGACAAATCAGTTACTATTAGGCTCAGCTCCTCAGGTCAGTCCTTCCGCTAGGGAGTCTCATTAAACAGCAGGTCCTAGGAAGAGTCCAAAGTGCTGGCTCTGTCTCCGTGTCTTGGTTTCCCCAGCTGTCAAAGTAGGGAGCACTAAGAGCCCTTGGGTCCTCCTTTTCGTAACTGGCATCTGTAGGAGTCTGGAAGTTCCTCCCTGAAGCTAGTCAGGACTACGACAGCAGTGAGGAAGAGCAGGGGAGCCAGATGAACCTAGCCACCTTTCCCTCAGTCAGACATAACTGGCACTCCTTTTTTGTTTGTTTGTTTGTTTGTTTTGTTTTTCAAGACAGGATTTCTCTGTGGCTTTGGAGCCTGTCCTTGAACTAGCTCTTGTAGACCAGRCTGGCYTYRAACTCACAGAGATCYRYCTGCCTCTGCCTCCCAAGTGCTGGGATTAAAGGTGTGTGCCACCACCGCCCAGCAACTGGCACTCCTTTCCACACTGGCTTCTGTTAGCTTGACCCACAGAATGGACAGAGTGGCCTTTTATGTCAGTAAATCATGAATTTTGCTATTTTTAAGTGAATTACAAGATTTTTTTTTCTTTTGAAATGGTCTGATGTAGCTCAGGCTTGCCTCAAACTTATGTAGCTGAGAATGACATTGAACTTCGGATTTCCTCCACCTCCCAGTGTTGGGATTACAGGTGTGCCACAGGACGTCTAGGTTAAGTGGTACTAGGAATCAGATCTAGGGCCTCAAGTGTGCTAAGCAAATGCCCATGCTTTAAAATGTCCTCGGGTTTGCATTCTGATGTAAATAAGGATGAGAAATGGCTTGTGACAAGATTCCTTGGGGCGTCTATTATTAAGAGGAAGGCTGGTCCACAGGAATGGCAGAAGATACAAATGGACACATCCTTCAAGAGAGCACAGAGCTTCAGGCGGTGAGCCTGATTGGCATTACATTGTGACACAGGCTAGGGAGTCCCAGCTGGGGCCTGTCTCTTAGGATGGCCCAGGTATGTCCAGAAACAACACAAGCTTCCCCTCAACATCCCAAGGACCCCAAGATGTTAAGACCCAGGTGGGGTGGAGTAACAAAGAGGGGACCTGCCCTGAAGTTCCTCATGACAACCTGTTCAGGCACACGACCACACCCAGAGCAGGAAGGGCACACATCTGTGCACCTTTCACAGCTCTTCAGCAAGTAGAGGGCCTGCCGTTGAGCTTCGGAAATGTTCTGAGGTCACGCCTGACAAGGGACAGTGCTCAGGCAGCCAGATGACTCCAGGTCTTGTCCCCAAGTTCCCTAGCGCTCCTGCTTTGGGACGGCACGGTGCTCCCTGAGACTTGGATTCAGCAGCAGACACACTATGGGAATGACTTGCTGATCGTCCCCGTGGTCACCTGTTGTTCTTGTGTCACATGGAGAGGGATGGGGATGACAAAGAGGAACAAGTGCCTGCAGGATGATAAAGGAGAAGGGACAGCAGAGACTTCCTGTGATCCAGTGGAGAGGGAGGAAGCTGCCTGAAAATTCTGAGAGGGAGCTCCGGGTCTGGCTGTGGTTTGTGACAGACCTGCAGTGGCAAAGTACTGTCTTGGAACTCTGTCCTAAGGTAGTGAAGACCTCTCTTTACTCCTCATGTCACCTCTGAGCTGGTAAGGCCCTGAAATGAGCACTGCTTAGGCTTCAGTTCCTTCTTGGGAGACACAAGACTCTCCGGTGTCAGTGACGCCGATACCCACCAAGCAGCAGCTGCCCACCTCTCTCCAACCAGCCCTTGGAAAAGCACCTTCTACTTGCCACTTGTGCAAGTTAGACAAGATGCCATGAATAGTGGAATCCTGTAGAATGGCCCTTCTGTGCCTGACTTCTTCACTTAGCCAAGCATCCTCCAACATCATCCATTCCGAGAAATGGCAGGATCTCCTTCTTAAAGGCTGAATACTACTCCACTGTTAACCTATGTGTACATGTGCATGTGTTGTGCATGCGTGTGTGGGGGGGTCAGGGAACAGCTTGTGGGAGACAGTTTTCTCTTACCACCATGTGGGTCCCAGGGATCAAACTCAGGCTGTCAGTCTCGGCAGCAAGTGCCCTTACTTGCTGAGCAACCTTGTTGTCCCCATATTCCTTTGTGTACATGTGTGGGTGTACCATATTTTCTGATATTTTCTGTACCCCTCCATCACAGACAGACACTCAGAGAGTAGGCTTCATGTTAAATGTTCTTAGCATGATTATTATGAAACAAGAGCTTCTAAATGCCCCTTCCAGTGTGCCACTTTCTCGAATCCACGGCGGCGGCAGCTGTGACTAACTTGCAAGCTCCCGTGCTGGCAGCAGGAGGAGCCAGCTCACATCTCTGTCTTGTCCCTACATCTCACTCTGGCTCTAGAAGGTTAATCATGACCTTAATCAAAGGTTAATCAAAAGTCAGGATGGTGTCTGGATGGCAAGACTTTCTCCTGTCACCTCCTGCCTTCTGTGGACATGTGTTCACCTTCCCATGCATGCTGGCTAGTTCTATGTCAACTTGATGCAAGCTAGAGTCATCTGGGAAGAGGGAGCCTCAATTGAGAAAATAATCCCTACCAGATTGGCCTGTGGGTAAGCCTCAGTACATCTGTTTGTTTGTTTGTTTAATGAGTAGTGTGGGAGGGCTCATCCCACTGTGGGTGTTGCCATCCCTGGGTTGTTGGTCCCAGGTTGTATAAAAAAAAGGCAGGCTGAGCAAGCCTTGGGGAACAAGCCAGTAAGCAGCATCCTCCATGTCCTCTGTATTAGCTCCTGCCTCCAGGTTCCCACCTTGAGTTGTTCCTGCCCTGACTTCCCTGGATGGTGAACTGCAAGCTGTAAGCTGCAGTTCCTAAATGCTTTCCTCTCCAAGTTGCTTTTGGTCGGTGTTGTTACATAGCAATAGAAACTGTAACTAAGAACTCCTGTAATCATGACCCATTCTCTTATGAGCACAGCTCCCCCAGCCCTGCTCCTATAACACCTGCATACACCAACCCAAGCCTCAAACACCTCCCCAGTGAAGCTCGCCTCACACACAGCACCAGGGCTGCCCCAGCTGTCCTGCCCCACAGAGCCATTGCTGGACTGAGAGACACATCACACAGACAAGTTGGTTGGATGGGCATGCCAAACTTAGTTTAAAGGTTGTCAAGGGAGGAAATAGTGTTCTCCAGCTCCCCCAAGGCTGGGTGTCCCATTAGCATCTTCACTGGCATCTCAGAGCAGAGGGTGCTGCCGAGGCTGACCATCAGAGAGTGCACAGGGATAGTGGGCATCATGGCATTGTGCCATCTGACTGAGGCCTAGGGTAGGATCTGGGATGTGGGTCGTCTAAGAGGCACTCAGGTACTGTGGGTGTTTTTTTTAATAATTTATTTTTATTTTATTTGCATTCGTATTTTCCCTGCATGTCTATCTGTGTGTGGAGTCAGAGACGGCTGTTAGCTGCCATATGGGTGCTGGGAACAGAACCCGGGTCCTCTGGAAGAGCAGCAGTTAGTGCTCTTAACCACTAAGCCATCTCTCCAGCCTCCCACTGTGGGTGTTTTCTATGCACACCGTGTATTAAGCAGATCACTGCACAACGCCAGGAAGGAGGGAGCAAGGGGGACTGTGACCTGAGGCTCAACCAAACAGCTGGGAAGGGGACCCTCAGCAAACTCATGCCCAGCTCCTTACTCTGTCCACCTCTAAGCTCAACACTGGTGTATGACATCCAGTCACCTCTGGACCCTGTGAGTCCTCCTGGATCCTCAAAGCTAAGCTCTGAGTTCTCCCTTGCCCACGCTGCCTCAGCTCTGAGTTCCCCCTTGCCCACGCTGCCTCAGC